>JAOXYL010000002.1:8429162-8444297 GCA_028564955.1 Terapon puta
AGGCTATAGTTTCTGGCTTTAATCTCAATGACTGTTTATAATTTTGCATAGATGACACCTTGGTTTTTCAGCATGTAACATATGCAGCATTTAAAGCTGGACATTTAAATTATGCAAAATAAGACTAGTTTTATTTGTCACATTCAAGAAAGAATGTAAATTAGAGTAAGAGTAAATAAGTATTTGTGTGTGTTGGTTTTAGATTTAAAAGTGTAAAATGTACATTATGATACAGTTGAAAAGCAAACTACGATATTGAAATATTGTTTCCTTTTTTAAAAAATAATATGTAGTAATCGGTTTTCACATTAATCCATCATTTTGTTTCCCTTAAGTATTTTCAGAGGAAATCAGGATAGTTCAGCCATTAGTTGAAATTCAACTGAGAGGAAGTTCCCCATTGAATCATAAAAGGATATTTCAACATCAGATGAGAACAACCAACAGGCTGTAACTTGTTTACAAGAAAAATGAGCAACAGAAAGTTCACAACATATGTTGTTGTTCATGTCTTTTATAAAATAATCTGCGACACATGAGAATCATCAGCCCCAGACAAAGACCTTTTATACACATTGAATGTTTTATTAAAAAAGAAGTTATAACAGTTTATTTTATACACAACTATTTATGAGGTTATAAGCCTATTAATAGAGAGCATTTTGTCTTCTCTGACAAGCATGCCCACTTCACAATGCAAAGAAAAAAAACAAGAGAAGGAGGGCAAAGAGGGTGATAAAAATAAGACCGGGGTGGACTTTTCAAAACAAAAAAAAATAAACCTTTTGACTTTGTAACCCTCAAGTACCACACACTAGGTAACAAATACATAGTTTCTATTAAAAACTGCCATTATCCATGCTGTGTGTGCCTGCTAAATCCCCTGATGGCAGCAATAGGCCGGCACAGGGCACAAATCCACATGAGCACAAGACAGAATGGGAGGTGTGCACCAAGCGAGCCTCGACTCCACACCAGAAGCATGCAAGTGCACAAGGAGACACAGTCAACACACGGGTCGGGGGTGGGTGATATTACAGGATGAAGGGTGCTGGCTCTCTGCAGCTGTGCTGATAAGACAGAGAATGGGCCCTGGATGTCCTGTCTATGGATTAATGATAGACCAGTCCATTCGCTTAGCTGAGGCCCTTCATCCTTATTGTATCTTGCAGGGTGTGGGGGAGTGCGTGAGTATAGTTGTGGGCTATGGCTCTGGACTGGACTTTAGACTTGAAGGCCAGTCAATCCCATCATGTTAACATGGTTGTCTGGAATCTTCTGTTTAAAACTGTGGGTAATTAAAACAAAGTTATCTGTACACCAGTGATCTTCGAGCAGAAGAAAGGAAAGTGAGGGGGAAAGTCCAAAGGAAATTAAATTAAAAGCACAAAAAGCATTTTTTCACACATTCCAAAAATAATTTAGAATTTAAGTTGCAATGGGAACCATACTAGTTCGCCACTTTGAGGATGTTTTCTTTCGTTCTTGACTTGATCTGAAGACAACCTGAAAACACAAAGGCAGTAATACACTGAATAAGCCAGTGTGGAGAGATCGGATAGGTGTCAAGTGTACCAGAGCAACACCAGCTGAGTATATCATCAATTTATTGCCCAGCAGATGCAAATAATGCTGAAAACCAAACTTATGACTTTACCCAAACACAAGAATCTTGTTTTTGAAAAAGACAAAAATATCATTAGTTCCCTGTTGCACCACTGCATCATAATGTGCTATTTTATTACAATTCTGAACTTGGATATACTGTATTTTCAGCACTTAAGTACAATACTGCACAAATGTAAAGTAAAACAAGAATTCCAAATCTGAATGACTTAAAACAAAACAAAACAAAAAAAAAGATCAAGTTCTCATCAGTGTGATAATTAAGCTGAACCATAACTTACAATAGTGGCGCATTGGTGACCAAGATTAAAAACAAAAAACAAAACAAAAAGGAGGTCTCTTTAATGAATAAATACACATTTATAGGCAGCTCAAGGAGAAAACACAAGCCAATTGTGAGAGTGGAGATCTGGAGACTATTTGCAGGCTTGTTTGGTTCGAGTGGATGTGCACCAAAAACACTCTGAACACATGTAAAACATTCACGTAGCTTTATACTGCCTTTAATGTGTTGAAGGTCACAAAAGTTAGCTCTGGGACAGCTAAAAATTGCTGCATCCTGCCGGCAGCTAACTACAGAGCCAACATCTGAAAACTTCCCCTGGGCTAGATCAGAAAAATTATTGTCCTGTAGCTTTAAACAGTCTTGCTCTTCGGATAAAGATTGGAAATTAAAAACGAATTAAGGGTAATGTCGCGGTTCCAACAATGCATTCAAAAAAGGCTGTAATAAGCACAGGTGTGGAATTGTTTTTTTAAATCTTGGAGAAATCCCAGTCTTCTGAAAAGGGCTGAGCCACACTTATGATTCCTGTACAGTTAGATCTGTCGGGCTCACTACAGGTCAAACATCAACCCAGTTTGAAATCACTCGCACTCATCTGTACAACTCTGAATCTGTAAGTGGACAAGCAGGCATGTCTATGGAGTATCTTACATTTAACCACACAACAGACACTAACTAAAGATCAGATGAGCAATGAATGCTTTATCAGGTAAGAATACCAAACTAGCTAACTCTATCTGTAATACAGCCATATAGCATATGTTGTTAAGTTGAAGTCAACACCCAGCGAAACTAACTATCCTGACATGTCAAAAAACACGGTTCAACAAATATTAGCATGATTTCCATCCTTCCGAGATGTTCCAGGTGAAAATGTTAATCACAATGCAAGATACAACCACACTGTATTTCAAACCTGAGCCATAAAGTCTAACAATCCTAACCCTTAGCTCAAAAAAACCCAGCGCCACTCTGCCCTGGGCAATTCCCCTCATCTGCAACAGAGTGGAAATTAAGATGTCAAATCACAAGCTGCACAAGATTGAACTGCAGTAAGGACAATAAAAGCAGGATGAGTAAAAACAATGTGCTTCTTGTGTCACATTTGACCTTTATGGCTTTTGGAAAAATGTTGGGGTTTTTTTTTTGTTTTTTCAGGGGGGGACTTCTTCAACGGTCACCTTCCTTCTTTTTTTTGTGATGAGGCACAGAAGAGGGAGTTGAGATCTGAGGTGATAAGTGCGACCTCCCAAGCACGATTCAAACTCGGATCTCCCAGTCAGGATCCACAGTCTGCCACAATGCAACCAGTGATTCTTACTGCAATCTATGAAGTGAATACATTTCAAGGTTTTCTAGGTAGTCTGACTGCTGTGTCAGCCTCAACGAGTCCATGTTTTGGTTTCGATTGCTGACTTTCCACGGGGCTACGGAGAGGTGTCTTATCACTGTACAAGGTAGATGCTGTACATAGGAAAACAAAAACCAAACATGTCGACCCCCCCATCAGGCAAAAAATGTACAAGAAATAAAAGAAGGAGAAAAAAGGAAAAAAAGAGCCAAAAATGAAAGCTGCGATTGCATTCTCTTTCCAGGCAACATAGATTTACATCTTAACCCGCCATGTTGAATCAATGCTGATCTTTTTTTTTTTTTTAAAGTAAGAAGTCTAATCTGTACATGTGAAATATTAAATTAATTCCCCTCAACGAAAATTGCTACAAGCCTAAATGTCACATATTGGGCTCCTATTTTATTATCTTCTTCAAACTAGTGATCCAAACTAGCGATCCTGGGAGGCAGACATAAAAGTGTGGGAGTCCAGGTGATGCAGTCGGGTTCATACCACAGGTCAGACCAATATGAAGGGGCATGCATTGGAGCAAACTCCAGGTAACAGTGGAATGTGAGGAGGACCCATATTACACAAACTAAATGACTCTTTTACTCAGATCCACTCATTAACCATATGACCATTTTTGTTGCTTTTCATAACGTTAAAACTGGCTTTGGTGCTGGTTCTCTAAAGTCACCAGAATAGGTGATGATTACATTCTTTCTCTGCCTGGAAAGTTGTTCTTTATAACACTAATACAAATTTGTTTTAAAAGGTGCAGCAGAGGCGGGATGAGAATATTTGGTGCTTGTGTGTTTGACGTGCCTCCCAGTGATGGGCGACTGGCACGAGATGCGTGAAATATGAAATCCACATGGTCAGATGGTTAAAGGGTAGCTCTGGTCTATTTCCAGTTCCCATCACGCCGAGAGTATGACCAGAATCTCCACAAATGCCTCAGAGTGAAGCTACCTCCGTCTTCATTGCATCTGCGCACTGATCTACCATACAGTTTTACGCAGCGAGCGCATGTTCCACAAATCAACACCGAAAGCACCCAGCACATCTTTCCCACCACACTGTCACTCACCCTGTAATGAGACGAGTATTTAATTGAATGGTTTTCCAAGACCTGACCTAGTTAAGCATTTATTTTGCACTGCACAGTGGCAAATGTAGACAGCCAGCTGCAGCAGGTAACAAGAAGAGTAACACACTGTTAAGTAACATGTCTTGGTAGCATCCAGACTAAAGGAGAAAGAAAGGCAGATTTTTTTTCTACTGACATGTCTCAAACAATATGTTGAAAAAGACTCGCTTAAGAGGCATTCAGGGTTGATTTATGAGCGCTTATTTCACTACACTTTTTGTGTTTTCATATAAGGAGTGCTAAGACACCTGGTGTGTGATTGTGCGTCTTAAAAATACTGTCTTGACTACAGGATAATATTGTAGCGCTGTGCACTCAGGCAAGCAAGACCTAAGCAGCTCCGGAGCAACAAAATGTCGGTCAGAATCAGTCAGCATTGTAGAAAAAGAAAGGAAATTTGGATTCAGGTTGAAATGGAAAGTTCTACAGATATTTTTTTAAAATTGAAATTTGGTAAAGAAATGAGATGTCCACAGGGATATTTCCTGCCTATGCCTACATGACACGCCTTAAAAATGCGGAGATGACAGGGAGAGAATATGAAAGCAATCGCGACATCTGTGTCGGGAGAAACAGCTACAGAATGGTAGGGGTGTCAAACACACCAAAGGCTAGATATCCATAAAAATCCTTGTTTAGTAGTAATAATAATAAAAAATCAACTTGTTTAAATATGAATATTATAAGTCTGCTTTCTCATGGTTAGGAAATCAAATATAGTCTCTGTGGGGGTTTAAGGAGGGGCGGGATGGGGGAGCCCTCCTATCACTACAACTCCATGTCCTGGGCCTCGTCTTCTGAGAAATCCGACATGGAGCTTTCAGATGAAGAGTCGCCTGCACCCTCTTCCTGCTCCTTCAGAGCCTCCTCTGTTGCATATTTCTGGATGTACTCTGTTGAGAGAGAGAGGACAGGAAGACAGAAAACGATCAGAAACATTTGTATTTTGTCAGAAAACTTGTCTTGCAACCAGATCTGCTAATCTAAGAATCTAAAAGATATTTGGGTTCCAGACCCGACATATTTTGATAAGACCGAACCTTTGATTTTCTGCTTGTACTCCTCTGGCCGGTGAAGGTACATGGCAGCTGCATCTCCATTCAGGGGGTCAATGGGGTTAGGATAAGCCAGCAGCTGAGGCAGGAACGACTCAAAGATGTTGGTCAGATCTGGGGAAGAGGACAAAGAGTTTATCATTGCAATCAACAGAAAGAAATCATTCTAAATATCATTTGATGGCAGTTAATCTCAAAGAATTTAAGGAAGAAATGCAAATTACTTGTCTAATATGACCGCTATTTCTGTTAACACAAAGGCTCATAATCAGATCACTCATGATGACCTTACAAAAACTGTCAGGTGTATGGTATGTATTGTTAGCAACAAGATCACAAATGTAAAATCCTCAGCTCGATAGACTCACAAAACCTCACTAATCCCTTTCACTAGCTTTCTGCTAGTAGGCCTCAGCTTTGGCCTAGAGGGAAAAGAAAATGCAGTTCTGCTCTCATCTCCTAGGTGTCACCATTGAGTCCATTCAAGTTGGGAAAACAAACACTTCCCTACAGTCTATTGTACAGTATTATCATGTTTATCAGATTTAATCAGCTGCTTTTGTTCCCTCTTGCTTTGCAGGGGCTCATTACAGACAATGTTTGGTTGATTGACCAATTCTTTCCACATTTGCCCAATCTGATTTTGTTTTTTCAAACACTCGACTCAACATAATCTTCATCATTGTACAAGAGTGCAAACAAAGGTGAGGGTTTGACTTGATTCTATATGAAACAGGCAGAGCCAACTCACTTGATAACATTAATGGCACTGACATTAGTTTCACACAGATTTTTTCCCTGTTATATATCAAAACACTGGAATCAGATTTGCCTAAATACCATTCATGGTATTAACATGCTCCTTTTGAGTCATGTTGGTAAAAACCCGAGAAAGAAAATAGGGAGGTGCACTTTAACACCTGCTAGGGGTATTACTGTGTGGCCAGCCATATTGCTCAATGGCTACCATAGTCCTGTAGAGGGGCTGTAATGTGAAATTAATGGGGAAATGGGGAGAAGGGCACAGGGACACAGAGAGCAGCAGAGAGAGACACAGTGACAGTGAGAAGAGCAACTGGTTGAGGAACAGCAAGTACAATGGCTGCCATGGAGAGTACGTGAGCATGTCTCTCACAGCTGACAGACAGTAAATCATTCCTGTCAAAGGTGAACGTGTTGTGACCTTGCTGGGTGAGGGTTTTACCTTGTTAGTCTTTGCTCCCACCCCCCCCCGTAAGCAGATTAGGGCCAATTGTGTCTAATGTGCCCACACTTGCTAGCACGAGGGGCCCGCTTTCACCTTTACGGTGCTGATGGCACTGTGTCAAGTTCTTCGCACATAATCGCTCAGACCCCAGTGAGGAAACTTAATATGGACACATACGCAGAGGGGCCACTCACCATAAAGGGCTGTCCATGTCTGGTTGATGACATCTAAGCACACCGTCCCTGACCTGGGAAACAGAGAAGTAAACAGAGTCAGAGCAGTGAGGCCAAAGGGAGGTAAGAGGGGAATCTGCGTCCCAGCTCAGGGGTTGGATCCTATCAAGTCTGCTTTATTACGCCGATCATCTGACCTGTCCAACAAGCCCTGTTGCAAATGTGGGTGGGAACTGAGCCTTCCTTCTGCTTTGTATCATTGATGTGTCCCATGAAGCCCTCAGTATCCCATATTACTATTTATGAAGTTGGATATTTGTTGCTGTGACCAGGTCTCACATAGTAAGTAGCTGAATGCAAATAGTTACCTGTCTCTGGCAAATAAGGTACACCGAGTAGACCAATTAAACATTAAGGTTTAACTCATAAAAGCCAGACATAAACTCTGTTTGCCATTGTCCCCTGGCTAAATATGTTGTTGACCACAGAAGTTTACAGGACAAATACATATGTGTACAATTTCCCTGCTACATGATTTACCTGTAGTCAGTTATGTGTCAACTGAAACGCACAACTTTCGGTCTTTGTGAGTCACAATTGTCACATTTGGGGAGGAGGCACGGGTTAAGCCTGTCCATCAGGTCCACCCAGTGGCCAACATTCTCCGACAGCGTACTTTAGAGGGTCTGGCCTCTTACGCAGTTGATTAACAGGCCCAGAGAAACATCCAGGTTCAATATTTGTATGACTTGCCACTGTTAGCTGATTGTGCCAAAAGTGGGAGCCCATATAAAACTTAAGTGTAGCTTACAGCTAATTTTTTAGTGACTAATTTAAAGGCTTGAGCTATCCATAAAAGAATAAAGACCAATAATCCATGAGTCTACACTGCTGTAACAGTCTCAAAGTAACATCAAGCACATCAAAAACATTGGCAGGTCCACTATAAGACTGAAATCAACTTACGCTTCGTCAATGTTGGGATGAAAAATCTTGTTCATGAATCCTGAAAAACAGAGTAGAGGACAGTGTAAAAAGAAAAACCAAGTGGTACCCAGGAAAATGTGATTTAATAATCCTTCATGCCACGCAGAGCCCGTACCTATTGATGGTGATTTGAAAGGGTATTTGTCGGGAAGATCTACTCGCACCTTCCACACCCCTCCCTCATACGGTGCTGTACAGGAGGAGGGGGACACAAAAACGAATGACAGAGCATTGTTGAGAGCAGTCATTCCATTCAACATCATATTCCATCTGTTATGCACTCCAAAGGATTTAGACACTTTAGGGTGATATCAATTTTCTGCACTCCCTTTTCCTCAACTCAGAAACACAACAGAGAGCCACTTGAGAAATGAGCCACACATACCACTTCCCTTTGCCATTTTCTTTCATTTTATTCAGTGATGTATTTCAGCCCAGGAGAACTCTCAACTTCCAAATCGCTTCATATAATACACTGACATCAAAGAGGAAGAGAATGAGATTGTGTGTGTGTGAGCTGCTCTCCCAGAATAGCTGTGTATAACAGGACCCTTATGTGCCGTATTGAAACTGAACAGCACATAGATGACTGGAAAAACACACTTGTTGGAGATGAATGGCGGTGAGCACAGGCATACAAGCACATGTGGACAGACAGAAGTGCCATTTTATTTGGCATAGTTTCGAGGCATCATAAACAGGGTCAAATACCCACTTCCTCTCTTCACTGATGCGTAAGTGGCAGTGGTTTTTATGCGACAGATGTTGCGAGCAGCCTACGAAACAAGTATTTCCTGACTGATGAGGCTTCTCTGCTCATCCAAATTCCCCTCAAGCATGGCTCCTCAGTTTTACACATTTGTGGCTTCAGGCCTGGTTTCAATCCATTTTACATTCCTGCCCCGCTGAGTCCAACCTCTCATTATGGTCTACACGGGAGAATGATAGATTGTACTGCCCTCAGGACAACATCCATTGTCACTTCATGCTCTGTTTAGAGCTCCACTAGACATGAGTTGTTGTCAGATTATCAGTTTTAAACAGCACTGGTGACTTTTATGACCAGTTTTTAAACCAGAAGTCAGAGAAGGGGCATTAATGGGATAACATTTAATACCCCAAGTGGAAGACAAACAAATACAGGTTTCTTAATTAGTTTCACATATCTTAGAACCTGGATGTAAACACACGCTAAATCCTAAGGTGTCTTTAAGGAATACATTAATTAGCCTAAGTAAAGCAAATTATCGTACTTGTTTGATGTGACAGAAAAAACAAACAAACATTAAAACGTTAAAAATCAAAGAAGGGCACACTTACTTCCTTGTGGTCCGAAAAACTTCACTACAAATTCGTTGAGCCCACTTAGGATGGTGACTTCATGCTTGCTCTCGATGCTGTAAGGCTGTTAAGGACAACGTCTTCATGCAATAATCAGCAACGGTATACACATAAACAAACACCACCTGACGGACTAACGTAATGAACAATTCTTCAATAATATTCAGAATTATTAACAGTTTGGCTTCAGTTGTTTCAAGTGTTACTAGTCATCCCCTGCTTTGTTGCAAGAAAGACAAAGACACAATCAGAGCCTTACCTCTCTACTACTCAACATCATTCTTTCAAGTCACACAGCATTATGGAAACTGAACAGAGAAATTATAGCCTTTGACAGATAATGAAAACAAATCAATGCAGGAAAATTACACTGGGATTCTGTCCCGACCCCTAGTCCTGAGGACCCATTTCCAAAGACAATCGATAGCTTCATGCTAATTTGTCATTCTGCACGTTGCATTAATATCCCCGGACCGAATGTGAAGTATGCGGGCCAGTGATTTCAAAACAAAACAAAAAACCACTCACACCAGCCAGTAGATCATATTCACCCATGCTTCAGGACTGTGCAGGCCTCCTTCCACCTGTCACCCTCTAATAAACCTCCCAGACATAAGGCAACAGTCCCCACGAGAAACACAGCACAGTGCATCTACTTACAAAAAGGGCCTCACACAAACAATGGTGCAATGTATGTTTTACCATCAGCCTGTTTCAACATTATTTAAAAACTTATGAAGCTTGCAAGCAAACAATCTGATGCACGGAAGAAACTTTAGTTTCATGGACACATAGGTTTTTTCAGAATTTACACTAGTGAGGAGAAGTACCTCTTACTTCAGATGTAAATATGTGAGACTACTCAGAAAGTCCAGAGAGGCTCCATTAGTGCAAATAAGCAAATAACCCAGGCAGTCAGAGAGAAACACTCTGACAAGGCATGTCAACAAACATGCAAGCTACTTAATCATCATGTGCTTTTGTCAAACAGTAAAGTAGCTGGTTATAAGGTCTTCATTTAAATATTTAGGAGTTGTGCAAGGCTCTGTAAAAAGCCAAATTTCCATAATTTCTGACCATTTCATCTGTGCCTGGACAAGGCAGGATCTAACCCGCTACTTGCAACAGACTGCAGATTATGCACATTTTGTAAACATTTGGGTGTACAGATGCTTGGACGTCAACCACAGTGTGAGAGATTAATAATAAAACACCAGACTTGCTCAACATTCCAATAGGATGTAAATCTTGGTAATCCAAAAACAAAAGAAAAAAAAAAGACAGCTTGACCCAACTCTTTGACTTGTGATTATTACTGTGTTTATCTGTATTAATGTGATACATTTAGGCACATCATCTATCACTGGAGATATCTATTTGATTTAGAGGAGGAATGACTCTGACAGTGTTTTCTTCCACTTGCAGACATAATAACAATAATAGCAAACCCCACAGAGCAGTAGCTTATTTTTATTCTCTGCATCATGTTGCAAATCCAACAATCCAGCTATGTGCATTAAATGTGTGCTCGCTCTGATCATTTTTGATCTCCACTCCGACACACAATCATCACAGAGAAATCATTTCCCTTTGCAAACAGAGGGAACACACAGGAAATACAGCCGAGAGAGAATAAACAAGTGAAAAAGAAAGAGAGGAGAAAGATCACAAAATAAGGACTGACAGAGCACATTAAACGCAAGAGGTAGAAGTGAAAGGATGAAAAAAAAAAAATCAGATTTCCATTCCACACAAGAGCAGCTGGCTTGTCAATCCTGATTGAGTGTGTATCCCATTAGCAGTAGCGCTGACCCCCAAAGGGTTAAATCAAACTGGAGGTTATTTTAAGCTTTGGTTGAGTCTGCGAAGAGCAGACTGAATCCTTGGCTTTGGGAGGAAATGTGTCATTGTCAGACAGAAGAGGAACCTCTCTCTTCTGACTGGTGTACGAGTCAAGAAGCCATTTGAAGGTTCTTTGACGCAAAGTCTACGGCAGAATGAATTACTGCGAAGACCAGGAGGACGATGTGAGTCTTAGGCATAGATAGAAAAACAGCCTGTGTCAAGATACACACATCATGTTTACATTCTGCAGCTCACCAAGCTCTGCCCTTCAAGTAAGGACATCCATTGTATGCACCTAAACAGGAGTATGAGTGAAAGTGTGTGTGCAACCACATGAGAGAGGGAAGCAATGTGTGGAGGGGGGTGGTATAGACTGTGTGTGTGTGTTATGTTATGGAGGGCAGCAATGAGGCAGAAGGGATAAGCTATTAATGGGGTTGAATCACCACCGATTATGCTGCAGGCTAACTGACATTGGCCATACTGAAAGAGAAGCCAGAGACGAACCGGTCTCGCTGAGCAAAATGAGAGTTTTTCATTTACCCGTTAGATATTTAGCTGACACTTATGAGATTTTCAGAATGCGTGAGCTCATATTACAAGACAGAAAAACTATGAGTGCGCAGCAATGCAAAGGTCGGGGTCTTAGTGATGTGGAAGTATTTGTGTGACTGTAGTGAGATCATGTGAGAGAAGGAGGAGGCAGGGATTGGGAGTATCTCACATTACACAGTCTGACTTCTCACACACGGTTACACTCACATGATAATGATGTGAATACAAGTTACACTCACACACAAAATTCACTCGTAACATAATTTAGCTATAGAGTCACAAATAACTCACCGTCCATCTATCCCCCCATCACAAATAGAAATCACCCACCAACAACGCATTCTTTACATAGATCCCAAGGCTTTTCACATCGATACGAACGTGGTCTTTGTCAATGCACAATAGCAGCAGGCACGGTACACACATTACTCAGTCTTTATCTCAAGGAACAATTTCTGGCTTTGATGTCAACATGAACACTCAGACCTTCTCTGATCCCAAAATGATTCATTTGATTTGAAATGACTCTGGCCACCATGTCATTGTGACACAATGGTTTGCTAGTCTTTATTTCAATATTGGGAGACTCAATGCTCAGAGTACTTTCCACTTCCACCGAGTAAATAACTACTAAGTCAATGTCAACAACAGCTCCCTCCGCTTATGAAGGAGTTTGATAGGTCTGTTAAAACATGAGGGTGTTGGTGCTACAGCTTGTAAATTCCCAACTGTTTGATGGAGTAGAAGATGTTTTGAGATAAATGGAGGGTCACAAAACATAATGGGCAGGACACACCAAATATACCAATTAACTATGTGCTGCAGTGTCTTTTCGTTATAATGATTGTCATTTTTTATTATTATCAACTGAGGTGACATGACACTTTGCATTTGAAAAGGAGGGCAAAATATTTTCATCTAAACAGCCGACAAGAAAGCAAGACAGAAACTAGGATGTACAGTAACGTTACATGCACATAATATCACATTTACATTCAGGGCCTTATAATACTGTATTTAAGTGCCTCTGTATCAAATGAGGTTATTAAATGACAAAGACATTGAAAACAAATAGATTTTTGACAATTACCTGAATATTAAAAATGTAAAAATACAGGTCTGAGAAAGCAGATATTGTTGTATTATTGTCACATCTCACTGTGGTTCCTGATAAATCCATATACGTCTATACAACACGTCTTATGTTATGTTTGTCAATATGCACAGTAACGCTCGTTGTGATCTAACTAGTATTAAATACATTTTGGACAATGAAGCAAAGGCATTTTCTCATTCCCAAATCCCAGCATAGCGACTATCTGTCCATCCCCCCACCTTGGATTAGTATAGATAAGTCATAATCCGTGGATAGCACCAGGTCAATATCCTTTTCCACACACTTCTAAACTGATGCACAGAGCCCAATAAACCCAGAAGGACAGACACAGACACAAACAGACACACACTCTCAGGGCCACCTCTCACAAACCCAAGAAAACCCAACCTTTAGCAACAAAAATTTATTCTGTGTTTCTACCATTTTACTGCTAGACTGTCTTTATATAATGACATACTGGCTTGAAAGCACTGACACTTGAAAACACTGCAGTAAAAAAAAAAATGTCAAAAAGAGCTACTTTTAAATTTCCAATCAGCCTCTTTGTAATGTTTCACAGTTAATTTGAGCACAAAGGTCACTGTTATGCCAATTTTGAACTTTATAAAAACACATTTAAAAGCTCAAGTGTAAAAATATGCACTAAATAGCATTTACGGTTGTGGTCTAGACATGCCTCGTTTTCCCTCAGGTCCACTTGGGCCGCTATCCCTGTCTGACTCTGGATCAAAATATGCCATCCTAACCAATCCCTGTCCAAGTATGGAAAACAAACATGAAGGGGAATCATAAACACCACCCTGTCAAACAATGTGGTGTTAGCTATGCTATGTAACATTTCTCTCTCTGGAGACAGAAGTTGTTGATCTGGTTCAAGGCAGTGGCTAGTTTCACAGCAGTTCCTTGTCTCACCCTTCTTTTAAGGAGAGAGGAGAGGAAAGCACACAGGTAGTGCGAGCATTTGACAACAGAGTGATGTTAAACATTTAAAACAACAACAACAAAAAAAACAGAATCAACTTCAAATCTACTTGGAGTATTAAAAAATGCTGACTGTGCAGGCCAGTTCAGAGTATTATATGTCAGCATATGATACTCTGACCACCTGCTGACACCTCCAGCTTCAAATAATCAGTTTAAACAGAGAAGGCACAGTGCTTCTGGGCAGATGCAGGGGAAAATAACATGTATGTACACAAATTGTGTCAAAGACATGGGGAGAGAATAATGGAGGGGACACCAATTCAGAATTTATGCTTATTCATGGTACCGATCAGAAACGAAGATGGTCAAAGACTGAACATAAGAAGAAGTGCTTGCGTTCTAGACGGGGAAAGCAAAACTAAGACGTCTGCCTAAAAAACACTAAGAGTCCATAACCCTCAAAAGCCAGCAGGGAAGAGGAACATAAAAAGAAAGGGTAGACTAAGGTCAGCCAACAGAGCAGAGGGCTGAAAACAGGGGAGAAAAGAGCATGAGAAGATACAGAGAGCTGTTGAAAGAATAAAGAGAAAGAAATGTGAAAAGAGTGATGCCAAAGGAGAGGCAGAGCGATAGTGATGCAGAGATAATTAGAGAAAAGGGTTTGGCCTGGTGAAGGCTGATCTAGCCTTGCAGGCAGATCTGTGGATGTGAATGACATCATTGCTGTGGACTGCAGGCTGATGATAATGATTTTGCCTGTATGCGTAGAGACGCATAAATGGGCATAAATCTGTGTCTGGATTTTATTTTACGTCGCATTTTTTTATTTTACTTCACAATAATTAAGAGTCAATCAAGATTCCCACATGATTGACAGGTCAGTGTTAGCAGGAGATCTTTTCCTTGAAGTTTTACTTTAATTTACAAAACAGAATCAGAGGTGGCATTATATAAAACTGTGCCATCTGTACAAACATGTAGCAACACATCAGAAGTAATAACAGGTGACATGATTAACCCAAATAGAGATTTTGAGTTAAGTTGTGTGACACATTTGCTGAAAAGCTGGTAAAAAGGGTCTTGTGATGGACCACAGCACTTGATGATCTGTCAAAACAAAGGAAAGTATAGCAAAAAGCTTGATATCAAAAGACGATTTAGAGAGGCTTTCACCTACATATAATAATAAACTAATCATATTCAGAGGACTGACATTGTAAATTAGCCCACATCAGAGGCAAGGAAAATTCTTCTGTTATCTCCTGCTACTAGAAGAAACAGTTCTGAGGGGTGAAAAGCCCTGCTGCACTGCTACACATGGGGAAGTTCATACTGACAGCAAGTAGTTTTTATTTGCACTGGATAGCAGTGTGGCTTAGTTAGAAAAAGTTTTTTTAAGAACATAGGGATTGCTAATTTGTCAATTATGCAGGTTTTAAAGTACAGAAAAAATGCCATAACCTTCACAGAGAAAAACTTGTTTGAGATCACATCTTTCTTTAGAGACAAGGAACTCAGAGGTAAGGACCTCTC
>JAOXYL010000002.1:8445873-8461908 GCA_028564955.1 Terapon puta
TGGAGAAGTTTTAATTTGTGCACAGCGGAAAAGCATTTCATGATCAGACCAGTTGGACAGAACTCAAAGGTCACATGTTTGGCAAATGGTAAAAGAGAGGCGCAGCTGTAATGAAGAGTTTAAATGCATTTGCATGTTTGCTTGGCTGATTTAGAAATTGTAGTACAGGACATACAAGCTAATGATATGCATACAACCAGATATTTGTGGTCCAAAATCTGATTGAGAGAAGCTCCCAGACAAGTTCCTTCACAGTCAATGTATGGCCTGGTTGTTCTCAGCTCTCCTATGACGTGAGGGGGTCCTGGCTGCTGCCCTAGCTGGCTCGGATAACTGGAGAGAGGTGTACCGGTATGGTAGTCACAGGCCTGCGGTCACACCAGCTGCTTTCACTTCTCCTTCTTCCTGTCCATATCCCATAAGAGATATGAGAGAACCCCCCTCCCACCCTCTTGCTGTATAGATCTGCTCAGAGGAATTGAGCCTGAAGAACCTCTTCTGCAGTTTAATGTACTACTACAAAAGATTAAGCAACTGTTATGTGGAAGCAAAACAAAATAATTAGCCACAAGGTGTGGTTTAATTCTTAAAATTTACTGCATTTTACTTCAACATTACCTTATAAATACAGCAAAACTATATAGATGACATTATAAAAACACTTGCATGTCTAAATAAATTTCCTGCAGCTATCTTTAGGTCAAGATTTCAAAAGTATGACACAAGGCACGTCAACTTTAACCTCTGCTTGTCACCAAAAGCAGAACCTGAGCATCATTGATTTCTAACAAGAAATAGGTTACACATTGGACAAACTCTGAAACTGACAGTCTCTGTTAAAAAGGTAAAAAGTTACAGCGCATTTAGTTGTGCTTATGTTTATGAACAACTACTAACAAGTGCATCAATCATCAAGAATCAAATTGCTCCTTTCTTTTGTTCCATCATCTTTTCTGCTACTTTGCCAACACTGATTCAAGAGACTGTATAACAATGAGGTACCATGGACCAGTCACAGGTTTGATTGTGTTTCAGAAAAACAAGGAAGAATTCTCCTTCACTATACTGAAATCTCGCTCAAAATGTTGAACCTAAATTAACAAATATTCTTTCAGCATCTCAAGTGTGGTGTTATGGAGGAAAGGGCTTAAACTGTGTCTCGGAGTGCCCAGCTCATTCTGACACACAACGTATTTAAATACTGATAGAGCCCTTGGTGCTAGTGTGTGCGGTCTGAGTGAAAGAAAACCTCGCAGGAGGTTTTACATATCAATAGGCATATGGCCCCAAAGGCCGGACCCACTAAAATCCACATGTAAATGTCTGGTAGCTGTTAAGTACTGCACTCACTAGATGGCATATTGGAGGTTAATTAACTCTATGAATACCTTGGTTTCATTTCTGCTTTGAAAATTGGTCATCTAGAATTTTAACATATTCAACATACAATTAGAAAAAAAATGAAGAAAACATTCTCAACTGTAGTCATGATGATCAATTTCATGTAAATCCAAAAACTTAATTGGCAATTATATGATGTAGCCTAACATGGTAAACCTGTGAATATTTTACCTAGTCACACTGACAAGTGTAAACAACACAATATTTTCTCAGCTCACCTGAAGATGTGTACACATAGAAGTTACCAGTAACCATCCACCCCTGAGGCTAAAGCAGAGTGGGATTAACCTTTTCAACTACCACTAGTGAAGTAAGAATTTAAAAATTCACATAAAATGTCTCATTATCCACCATTTGCACATGCAACAGAACAATATAAAATAGCAATTTCTTAATATACCTTCCAAAAAACATAAAACAAAAATAATCAGCCTAATGCTGAACAACTAACCCAAAATATCTGAATGCTTTTGCGATGCAGATTTCCAGTGAATACACGCTTGGGTATGCTATGTTAGCTGATGGCTACCTCCCTCTGTGAGCTGGAGCGGCACAGTACTGCACAGCCTAAGTTCTTTGTCTTCTCTGGTGAGAGATGAGAGCCCACCCACTGCAATCAAACGTGAATCCTTCAGCTGCTCCTCCTCTCAGCCCTTCACTAAATCAACAGTCTATTTACAGCAATAGCACCGAGTCAGTGTGTGTGTCTGTGCGCACACAAGCTCCATGCCCGCACACACAAACGAAATGATTATTAATGATCGCAGAAGAAGAAACAATGACCTGAATCTGAGGCAACCCTTTAATGAGCAAATCCACAAACAGACAAGAACAGATTTACTGTCTGCTGTAAAGACAAAAAAAAAACTGAATTTCAACACATGCAGAGGAAACTGCTAACTAGCCTGAATTTCAAAGTGGTCAGTGGCACACACTTGGATAATTTTATCAACTTGATACAGACAAGACACACAGAGACAGATTACCAGACAGCATCAAGTACTGGGTGTGGATAGTGTAGGTTGCGCTTGTTTGATAAGGTTACTTTGCTTCATATATTGGCTAGGTTCGCCAAAAACAGGGCATCTTAAAAGGAGTCACTGACCCATATGCCAAAACATGTACCTAGCCTATCGTCACTCTCTGGATTTCCCACATTAAAGCAGCAATTCACGTGAGTGGTAGAGACAGACTGAGTTCTCAGAGTGCAAGAAAAAAAATCGTGCGAAACAAAGAGAGGAACTTCAGTCCATCTGTTTTTGTAAGAGAACTCAGCCATGCGTGCAGGAAGCTTCACTGTTCGCACTGGGATTAACAGTGAGGGCCTCAAATCTCCTACTGTCAGAGATCCCTTGCTCCAAGACCCCCAAAACAGGAGTGTCAATCAAGGTGGGGGCCCCCTTGACTGGACGGGGCCTCACCCACAATGTACTACGTTACCTCATGTTCCCTCATGAAGAAATGAAAAGGGAAAAAAAGAGCAGGAGCTTGGTTCAGGCTGAATGATGTAGCATATTTTGAAGAAAACCTGCATGACAAAGGCATAGACTCAGCAATCCCAAAAAGGACATGGAGATGGAGAGAAGCAGAGAGAGTAATATTTTACTATTTCAGATAGAAAGATATCTTGAAAACAAAAAGATAAAAGGGTGGTGAACAAAACATTGTTCTATCCTACAATTACATTCTTTTTGTACATTTCCACGAGCACACAGCCCAAAAACCACAACATAAACATCTTAAGGAATGTGCTATATTTGACTAAAAACAAAACCATGTGAATTTAGACATCATATTATCAGCTTTTCCCAGGACTTCCCAGGCCTCAGTTCAGCCCTCTTAATTCTACAGCATCACCGGTTGATTACAGTAGTACAGTAGCTGGGCAGTTCCCTACATTGTCTTGTCAGTGTTTGAGCTTCTTACTATGGATTAAATATTAACCCTAAGCCACAATAAACATGGACTGTGAAGTGATAACTGGGCTTTGGGGTTAACGGTATGGTTAATGCATACCGAAGCAAGGCTAAGTAGAAGAAAAACATGGCTGAGGTGAAGTCCTATCATCAAACATATTCAACATTCACATCCAAACAATATATAATTTTCCCGAATAAATTCCATCCTCTGTTTTGTGTGTTTGTTAGCCACGTGCTTTTATATCTACATCTCTTTCTGTCGGCACAATGAGAAATGCCACTGTGGTTTGCGAGTATTCCGTAACCTTCTTACTTCTATTGCACCGTAATAACAAAGCATGTTGTTAGTTTCTGCAACTTCAACAGCAGACCAGAGCTTTCCCCATTCTTGTCACAGGCTCATCATGCTCCCATTCATTCAATCAACCTCTCAGTCACGAACGGGCAGAAAACTGCTGGCTCCTTCCCTAAAGTAAACTGTGTCTAGTTGGTTCAGTCCCGCAATAATGGAGGCTGGGCACAGAGTGGCTGCCTGTGACTGTGTGACATGGTCTGACACAGCAGCAGGAGGTGGAGGTCACAGGGCCTTCTGTAAACGGGAAACACAAAAGACTCCTCTGCTGATGCTGTCCGGATGTCATGTTACAAGGGCACAATAGGGGCCGAAACACCAAGCGGAGAGCAGATAGAGCTTAGGATTGGTATTCGGCTCAAACAGGGTGGAGGGATGGGTTGGGCAAAGGAGTGAGGGGGAGGAGGTGAACGCTGGCCCTAAAAAAAAAAAAAAAAAATCTACCTCCTGATTGTGGACAACTGAATAAATCAGGATGACTGATAGCCAAGTACTGCCTCTGCAGTCACTTCAGAGGGAAAAATATCTTTGAAGTATATATTAAATGCAAACTCACCATAAACTGTAAAACACTGACATGCCACAAAACATACCTGTATCATCTGACAAGCTGGTTTGGGGTTTACACTGGTATTGATGTCAGGTATCGTGATGGATATAGGGGCCGATGAAGCATGCAATACCCCCCCTCCCAACAACAGTCTCGACTATAATTCATTGGTGGCCATGCTTCACAGAACTGCTATCCAATCACTTTCAGACCTTCCGGCAGCAACCAAAAGGTTGAAAAGTATGGCTGAGAAGCAGGTTTGTTTACACAAAAACGTCTTAAAACCCCATCTAATGTAATGAGTTTGCATATTTGAACAAATACACACCTTGAGTCTAGAGGCTCATGCTTTAATAAAGATACACACTTTCCTTTGTGTGGTCTACAGCCCAAGCAGTCAGTAGAGAGGTGCAGTTTCAAACAGCTGAACAAAGTGAAGTCTCAAGCTACTCACTGATGCCAAGAACTCATTAATTTGCCAACGTCTTTAAGCAGTGGACCAAGACATGTTTACTTTCCAAATTCTATTACTTTTACTTCACATTAATTGTGCAGTATGCTTGTCTACCTGGAGTCATGTAAAATAAATTATGAAAGGTTCAACAACCATCATAGAGTAATTATTTAATCTATAGTAATTAAAATGTGGAAATTAGAATGACACGCTTAATGATAAATAACAGGCTTGTTGAGTAAGAAGGAAAAAAATCAATACATTTCCATGAAACACCAAATAGTCTTTTAAAATAATATCACTTTTGTGACCACAGAAAAATGAGAAAAATGTATATAAACACTTCTCAGGTTGTTTGGGATTTTCTTAACTGAATATAATCTGCTGTACAGCCAGTTCTCCTAATTTCCTTTTCTGTCCTATTCTCTACACTGACATCTATAGACCAGACCCCAACAAGTACTTGTGTTAGCATTCAAAATAAGCTTAGTCTTTTGTAATCTACCTGTGCTCAAATTCCAGCAGCTTACTGCTTGAAAGCATTTGTAAAGTGAGAACACCAATGATGAATATGTGCGAGTAATAGCACAACTACCTACACAGCAAGTGCAGTCAACCCCTCAGAGCAAGCTGAACGTAAAGCTCTTTGAAAATGACGCACTCTTCGATTCAATAACACCATATCCCAACGTTTCCAAGAGCAAAAATGAATAGCCAATTGCCAAATGTTAAGCAGGTCACAAAAGAATGACTCTAGGTTAAGGTTTAGGGCTACAGTTTGGCAAGATGTGGACCATAAACAAGTTCTTGCCACTCAGGACTATGAGTTCACAAAAGTGGGGCATAAAAGTGTATGGCACCCACAGAAAAATACAGTGTAAAGTCAGTGTAAACAACCGCTTAATGCCTTCTCAATGACTGTATTTCATTGAATAGCACAAAGAGTTCACACTACGGGCATGCAAACACAAGTACTGTACGTGTGGTGCAGAAAGCAGGATGCCATCCATTGGCCTGGCTTAGGACAAAGCTTAAACCCAGTGATACTTCATGCTGAGGTCATTCTGACATTCATTTTCATGAATTCCCTAATGGCCTCCGCTCTAGATTCTCAGCTCTCCGGTGGCCGCAGCAAATTAATGCGTGAGGGCTCTCAGTGTCAGCCCATCAGAAAGAAGCTGCTCCTGTCTGAAAGGTGGTGTGAGTTTCGGGTTTTGGTTACACCAGGGGGAGACGCAGGGAAAGGGAGCACAGAGACTAGGTTGTTACCGCTAGTTTTGCTCTAGGGACACAAACAGAAGGGAGGAACTGTTTCCCATACCAGTCACCTGGAGCCCCCCCCACTACTTTAACCCCATAAATGGGCCATGTCAGCAGTGGACACATGTGCTACATAAGCATGTGAATTTCTTGTCTGTGGACACTCATGTGCACACACGTTGTGGCCGTACTCAACATTTGCTGACCACTGCTCACCCCTGGTATCGTAAAACACACACAGGTCATTGTATTGAATTGAGCAGGTGGTATAGTGTGAAACCTGCTATGGCCTGTCAGTTGAGTTGCTCAAGAAAGGGGAGGGGGGCTATGACTGCGAGGCTGTGTGTGTGTGCAATCCTTAAAAACCCTTGCTCTGTCTGCTTCACCATTCTGTCATGGCTGCTGTAGCCCACATATAAGTGGAGTTGAGTTGGTTGGGGGTGGGGGTAGGCATAAACCTGCTCAAACAAGAACTGTTGCTAGCTAGCAGAAGCAACAAAATGCCTTGGGCAACAGGCCAAAATAACAAGAGAAAAGTAGCTGGAAAAGAACTAGCTCTAGTCTTCTTGTTGGTGTGTTTTAACCTATTGCAGCCACATGCCGTTTTGAATGTATAAGACAACTCTAATGTGATGGTATGAGGAAGGATGCATGATGAAATGCAGAAATCAGTACAGTACAAGTCTGACATATGAGCAAAAATAACCAATTCTGCAATCTAATTAAAGATCAAAGTACCAAAAGTTTTACTTTTTAACCACTGGGGGACAACTTCCCTTTGTTTTTGGTCTGTTTTAGCAAGCCAGGTTCTAGCCCCATATTTGACTAAGCTGTGCTGCCATCCCATCAGCTGTTTTAAGTCCCGCCCTCATGTGGTTTCCGGCTAGTAACAGGCTATCCAATCATTAAGCTGGTCTCCACTGTGCTGGGACAAAAACAAAACTACTTGCTCATACTGTTCTTCTAGAACATTGTAAGGACTGGAAATGTGTTGTTATGGCTCATTTTTAGAGCTTCACCCCCACCACTACCACCACCCTGTCAGCCCCGTAAGTGAAGCTGAACAAATAAACCAGCAGTACTAAAGTAAACATGCTGACATGGACTTGAAAAACAGAGCACACTGGATGTTGTCTAAAAGTTCAGGCACTCCTCAGTGAAAACGCCTGCCTGACACCTGCTGTGACAAAACTCAATTCATATCCTAATATTTATTTATAAAAACAAAAAAACAAATTATAATCAATATAGTTGGCCTTCCACATATATGCCTGCAGACAGTGAAGTACAGTGAGACACACACAGATCAGGTGGCCATTTTGATGTTGAAATTAACCAGTAGGCCAGCTCAGCAGCGTTACAAGGTAGCATTTCCAAGTGGCATATTCAATAGCACAATCAGGAAAAAAATCCTCAGTGGTGGTGGGGATGTGGGGAGGAGGGGGGGTTGCAACGCGAAGCTTATAAGTCCCACGGAGGCTACACATGCTGCAGTCACACCAAACGTGATGTTTTTTTTTTAACGAGAGCAGAACAAAAGACAGCAGCACTTCCAGTTGACGTTAGCCTTACGTTATGTAAACAAGCTTCTGTGTCAACGTGTAAAGGGGCAGTTTGACTTAAATGCCTTGACAACAACAGGCTGGACAAAGACAGCGAATTGCCATACGGTAGTTAAATATATATATGTGTGTGTATCTAGGTCTACTAGGTGGTGCAACAAGATGAAAGACATGCCTGGAAAGGGAGAATAACGTTAGCGTCTGTTGCAGTCGCTTTTAAACATACACAGACAGCCAACGGCAATGTTGTAAAATAAACAAAGCGAGAAAAATGCTAAAAAATAAACGCGAAAACAGGACGTGGGACCGATGTGATTAGCTAAAAACACAGCTGTCCCGATGCAGGACAGAAATAGCTAACACTTGGCTTTGCTAGCAAAATGTTGTTTACACACACACACAAACACACCAGTCATTCACAATGAAAGCTCCTTTTTTCTGCTTTGGGCTATCAAGACACTGCATCAATCCCACAGCCCTCAACACATTTCCAACACAGCCGAGCAGCACAGACATTGAGAGACTGTTGTTTATGTTCAGAAAGGATACAGTTTCACCACATCGGTATCCATTCGCCTTTTGCCCGGACTTGGAGACGACATTTTTTGGCTATTTCCACCCGCAGGACGCCAGTAAGTACGCTGAAAGCCAGCCCCCGAAACGCTAGACAGTCTAGCAAGCGGTACTATCCGAAAGTTAACATTTGCTTTCGGAAATGTTCGCCGTGAAAAAGACGTCTTCACACTCCGGAGTCCCCCTGTCCTAATGAGTGTGTGAGCTGTCGTTAGTCCTCTGCTGCTCGCTGCCTCTGCTTCTGACAAGCTACGATCACTCCGCGGACCACGTCGTCTGTGCGCGCCGTGACGTCACAATAAATGGCTTTTTTTGTAGTTTTTATTCAGGGCATATTGCAATCTGTGGCTAAAATTTAATTTTAAGGTGCCACTTGATTGCACCTGTTGCTTTGAAGTATGTTTAAATCATGCAGAAGTATCAGTATATAGAATAAACATGATTAATTCCGGGTTTTGCAATTCAGGATGCTCTCACTGCTGTGTCAGTCTTCATTGTTCTTCATCACAGGTAAGTGACACACCCAAATACTGGATGTATGTACACACACACACACAAATATATATGTATAATCTCACATCATCTTATTACAACTGACAGTCCTTGGAGTTCACACAATCCTCTGATGATACAATAGCAGAATTTTTTCTATAGATCTTTGAATCTTTTATGGCGGTGAGAAACACAAATTAAATCTAATTTCTACTTAGGCTCTCCTAAAAGAGATGTCAAAACTACACTCATACAGTATTGAATTCAAATGAGACATAATTAAGACAATATTATCAAGACTACAACCATAGCTTAAACTATATCATTGCTACAAGGACAAGCATTTTTTATACTTGCGCACACAAATGGCTAAATCACAAGTTCTCCTTCCAATAAAGCAAACATATAATAGTCATTTAGAAAAGACAGAGAACTCTAGGGAACATACTGTGTTTTCTGTTACTGCCATCCCTCTGAGCAAAGATGTTTCCAGGCAACAAAATGGCTGCCAAAGAGTAAGTACTGAAAGGCAACATACTGCAATGAATGGAATAGATGAGCTAATAATCCCAGGTTACACCCATGTGAAATCACAGAGAAACCTTTCACAAGTCAGTCACTGTGTAAGCCAAAACAGTGGGTACTAAATATTTTCAGGAGGGACACCTGAATGTATCTCACTCATATAAGTCACATAATTTAGTTCATTTCTTTTCTTAGGATACAGTTACAGAGGAAGGACATTCAAGTGAAACAACTTTTCAGAAGAGCATTTTATTAAACCCTTTTATGAAATTCTACGGAGATAAAAGCACGTGCAGGACAAAAGAGGGCTGCATTAGCAATGAGATGTCACAGAAAGGTCAAAAAAGTAAGAACAGTCACCCTGAATCTAATTCAAAACAGGTTTGAAGTTCATGGCACATGGTTCTACCTGCCTGCAACAATCAGGATTTTAGAATTTGTTACTGTCAATGAAAAAACAAACATTTCACTACTCAAAAAAGGATTCTGTTCTTTTCAAAAGAGAACTCGTATCCACAACAGTACACACACAAAAGACTTCCTCACAGTTTCCTCTTCCCCCCCCCCCCCCCCTTAATCTGAGGTTAATGTTTACCACTCCCTCAAATGACTCACCTTATACTGAAGGTAAACAGAGCCTGTCCAGTGTCAAGCCATTTGGCTCTTTTTCACACTCAGGGACTTCTTGTCTTTTATATTCCACAGAAATCCAGACCACCATGATGTCAAAAAGAACTACTGCAGAGGACTTCATCTGAGGTTTAACAGTAGGTTCCTTGCTTGCGGCCAATTCACATACTGAGATGTGTTCTATTACTTGTGTGTATGTATACACATGATACTAGGCTATTTTAGGCCCCCAAATATCTACACATCTCAATTTTCATGAAGCAGAATTCGAATGTTTTAATGCCACGCAGGCATCCTTCACACATTTCGCTTCTTGCAGAGAAGACACTCACGATCCGCTTTCTTTCCCTCCAGAAAACACTGACTGTAAACACGACTTTAAGGGATGACATACATTGTTATGATATGACACTCCTGGTACACTCATTGGTACTACAGACTCTGTACCACAAAAAGAGGGCAGGTCAGTTCATAACTTCAGTGTTGTGATGCTGTTTGGATGGGGACGTCTACTGAGACGTAGATGGGGATACCTGCCACTGACGGAATATATCAAACACCCTTTTAGACTTGTCACGAGGACCCTGAGAGGGGAGAGAAAAGAGAAGTGTCAGACAGTTTCAGTTAAAGTTACACTGAAATAAACACAAATGAACATCTAATGCTCTCATTTTCTGAAGGATGTGATGTGATCATTTTTATTGAGAAGGCTTTGTTGCAAAGTTCAGGAGTCTTGACTCGCCTGTGCTGGACTGCCTCCTGCTGTAGTGGAGTTCTTCTTCATGGGCATGAGGACATCGAGAGCAGCTTTCCAGCCCTGCTGATGAAGTGCTGAGCCTCCGCCTACAAGTGGGATCGCTCCTGGATCCACATTCTCCTTTCCCACAGAGATCCAGGGACACCAGTCTCTGTGCTGTGCAAGGGGGTCAAATGCATTCCTGTGTAGGAGTCCATCCTGAAATAACAGAAGCAGCGCAAAAAAGATGCTTGTAATAGCCAATTAAAAAATAAGTAACGCATAAACACAGATATGTGTTTAGAGAATTTCCATTGTCAACTGTCACAGAACAATGGGATTGAATAGGGTTATTGTAGCACTGCATTATAAGTTATTAATATGAACTTCTGCCCTGTCCCATAATAAAACAGCAGCAATTAGGGAGTGAAATCAGTAGTAATATAATTTCTTACAGGACCACCAACTAATGAGAGGCACAGGCGTTTAGGAGGGTTGTGTAGGCCTCCAGTGCCATCAGCCCCAGCATGGTCCCCTTGTCCTCTACCCCGAGTCGCAGACCTTTTGCCCCTCGTCAATGGACTTGGCAGGTCTTCACTGGGGCTTGGTGAGTCTCTGCTTCGGGCACGCAAAGCCACCGGGGAAGATGTTCCCTCACCCTGTTACACAAGACAGCACATGGTTAAAAAAAAACAAGAAAACAAACTCCTTATAGATCATCAAGCTGGTCAGCCTTGGTTTTCTTAAAGCGTGCCTGTTCAGAGCGGGTAGAGTCCTGGCTCCGCAGCTTCATACGACATGGAGTTGTAGCAGGGGTGGATGAGGCAGAAGCAGGCTGGTCCTGCTGGCCCTCCTGCGTAGCTGCTGAGGCAGGAACTGCTGCTTGAGCAGAGGCACCCACAGGGGGAGATGAGGCATCTCCATCGCTACTTGTTCCCTCCATCTGGTGGAAGTTCCACAAACCCACCTTGCGCATACAGTACGAGCAGGTGAGGATGGGCAGGTTCATGGCATGCAGAGCTGGGCTAAGATGGAGAAAACCACAGCTCAGACATCTTGAACAGGCAGAGGAATGCTAATACATTTTGTGCCATGTTTCTCTCAGTCTCTAAACCTTCTCTGTCTGTTGTAGCTGGTTCATTACTAGGGATTTGTTTCACACAGGAATCTAACTGCCATATTTGCTTACTATAGTTTATGGCAATCTTAATCAGTTTGTATGAGTAAATGTGATATAAAAACATCTCACCTTGCAGCCCAGCCACAAAGAGACACAATGCATGCAGCCACCTGGACAGCCAAAGGTTCGGAACATGGAGTCCCTGCCTTTCTTTTTTGTTCCTCCTCAATCAGCTGCAGTATAACACTGATAACATCTTCTGTCAGTGACTGCAAGGAAACCATGGATATTAATGGCATGTGAACAAGTGACAATGTGTTTTTTTTATAATATATATCTACAATATTCAGAAAGTTTCAGAGGGAATTTCTGTCATTATCCAGACAGGCTAAAACTCTTCTCCTGCCTCACCATAGACTTCAGCTGCTCCGGCTTCATGGCTGGCAGCTGTTGTGCAAGGAGACAGGCACTCCTGAAGCGCTCTAAAAAGGCACTGAGTAGTGCTGATGGTTCACAGGCTGGAACCAGCCAGAACCGCTCTGAAAGTACAACAATTGCCTTGATCATTATGTGGATAACGTAGAATTAATGCAATTATTTTAGTATGTACATGCACTGCAAAATATTCCTACCTGGGCATGGAAAGTCAGGCCAGGGGCAAAACTTCTCATGCTGTGTCTGAAGCTGTCTTGAAATCTCTGCAATGCGGGATTCATCTATAGAAGAAAGAGAGTTGCTTGACCTTTAATTTTTTGGCAGAATTGCAAGATCAGTCTAACCTTCAAAAATGAAGTGTGACAGTCTTCTTTCCCTGTTTGCTCACATTTTTCAAAGTCTAACGTTGGTTGTAGTGAAGCACACAGGAAAGCCTGGCAGCTGGAGCACTTGAGCATGTCACAGCCGACATTAATCCAGCCATATCTGGCGCACATCAGAGGGGACAGTGCGCGAGGTTTGCCTGCCCATTTCAAACAGTGTTATGCTAAGGAAAACTTCATACATTAGTATCACATTTGTTATTACTTTGATTGAAAGTATACAGTCTTGTACTGCTCACACAGAACACTTGACATAAAAATATTAAACTATAATCAGACAAGTCCTGTCTTTAGTGATCACATAGTTGTACAATGATAAAAAAAATGTGGGATCAAAAGGTCAAAATGAGAAAAAGGATATTGAATAAGACTCCACTCTTGAGAAAAAGGCTTCTTTGTTCGTTGCCTCGCATGGGCCTTGAGTGTTGCTTTTTGATTCCAGAATTCTCAAATCACCTGGTCCACTGAAACAAAAAAACAGATCTTTAGTTTCCACACATTTGCTGATTATCAAAATGAAAAAAACAAGATACAATTGATTAAATACATGACTGCTCAGTTTCCTGATTTATCCTACTAAATAAATAAGGATGCTTGGTGCAGGTATACTAAATTTAATTAAACAAGTAACAGATTATTAGTCCATTACTTTTTGAGGAGATGACTCTTATTAACTAATACATAGTTGTGTCACTTTCAGCCCGAAGGAAACTGCTAATCAAAGACTTTGTGGTCTGTGAATTTTTGGCACCAACTCTTCAACATACTTTCTTAATCTGGCGTTTTTAATCCGATTAACACATTTTCCTTTTAAACCTCCTTTAGCATCCTTTAAGCATCAAAACACAAAAGAGAGAAATAATCTAAAGTAGTTGCATTTTTCCTCGATCCTCACATTAAAATATACCTGCATTAATGCACAGGGGGGGAACACAGTGTATTTATAACCAGGGCCTGGAGGTTGGACAGCCAGATGTACAGCATACGAAAAGGACACCATGTTACAACAAAACTTTCAGTCCCCACCCCCTTATCTGCAACTGTGCACGGGGGCGATAATTCCAGCAACTATCACAACAAACCTGCAGGACCTAACCCCCCAACCTAAATGATAAGAAATAACAACAAAAAAAGGTATGCAAAACTCGCATTCCTGGCCTGCAAGCTCCCAGATCTGTGCAGACTTGCCCCCCTCTTCACATTACACAAGTGCATCGCGGCTAAGGCTGCCAGGCTAAGCAGCTAGCCCGGCGAGGCTAATGTCAACTCGCCCCTGGGCCCCTTTGGATCAAACAAACCGCGCACCTGTTGAGTCCGATGTCCGCCGACGATACTCCCTCTGTGAGGATGGCGCGGACTTTCTCCGGAGAGGCCAGGGACGACTTGTGCTGGTGGCCGAGACGATCTCCACGACTGCCGCCGAGAGTCGCCATGATCGGCTCTGAGGTCCCCCCGGAAAATAAACCCTGAAAGCAATCGTTCCGCTTTTACGGGACCCCGACCGCAGCTCAACACAGCACCACTGTCAGGACGCTAACTTTTAAAAAAAAAATCAAGTAGGAATTATTTATCACAATAGGAAAAGGAGAGAGGACATTTTTTAAATGAAAATAATTATTTTTTATCACTTGGCAGTACGTGGTTTAAAACAAGATCAGATTTTACCGGTTTCTTCTTTTACACCAAATAGCACTCATTTATTTCTGTGCGCACTAATTAGTAAATTTTAGTAAATAAAGTATATTTTCCAACAGGGTGGTGCATTTCCTCACTCTAGAGAAATTACAGTGGTAAATGTAGGAATTATTGTGATATTTTAAAAAATCACATCAAATTAGCTAATGGTGTAAGTTTAGATTAAGCATGAAAATGTGGTATTTAGTATTAAAAAAGAAAATTAATAGTTAATATCATTACCTCAGTCTACTTGCTAAACTTCTTTTGGGGCCCGAAGTAGTTGCCAGTTTTCTCCAGTTGAGGATCCAGCCCTGGTGCTTAGTCACATCCCAATCCTGCTGCTGTCTGCTGCTGTTACAGAGCATTTAAAAGTGACACTTTTCCTGTAGGGGACACTATTTATCCATATTGAACGCGACTACTCCACTCAAATAAAGAAAATCCATCAATGCTAAACGTCAGGGGCCCGAAATAAAAAAGAGGTTTGTATCAATGGATAACAATTATCGGGATAGGACTTTCATAAGACTGACCAAAACCATCTTTAACCAATGTATCATTTGTTTTTTTGTTTGTTTGTTTTTTATATATAAAACTTGTGTACTTGAAATGCATTCATATTATTTCAAAAGTATTTCTCGTCATTCTTGTTTGCTTATGTTCAGGACCATACACAGAGTTTTTTGTAATATTTCTCGGGAATTTTAATTATCTAAAGATGAGTTTACCTAATTACAGAAACATTACACGTTGTTTTTGTTTATTAGGCCTAAATTAATATAAAAGTATTTTGGTATCAACAGAATCACATACCTGGGTCCTGTTTGTCTGGACTACTCTTGGACGAAAAAAATTACCAATAAACAAAAAAAATAAGAAAAAGGGAAAAAAAACGCTGTTGTTGTTTTGGAGACACGCGCAGTCCCGCCCATCGCTGATGACGCAGCGTCCTAATAACGAGCGCTCTGATTGGTCGAGGGGTTTCACGGGCCGGGGGGTGAAATTTGTGAATGGCTCTGAAGTGACTGATTTATAATGTTTTATCGGAGCTCCAGTTGTTTTTATTCGACGTGACGTTGTCCAGGGCCGGATTGTAACGGGGGGAAACCATGTCGGACGCCGAAGCCGCCCGCCGCGCAGACCAGCTGAATAAATTTGAGCGACTGACAGGCCGGCCGCCGCACGGTGAGACGATAGCAGGTCGGTCAGCAACACCACCGAGCTAACGACAAGGCTTTTAACTCATTAACCAGTCGAATAAACACCGTGTGAAATTCACCGGGTGCTCCATAAACAACGTGACACCTTTTCATGTTCACAAGTTAAATCCTGCTGCCACAACTGATGTCATTGCTAGCATTCAAGCTAGCAGCATCCGTCAACCCTGCTTGTTTATCTTTCGGTAGCTTGTTAGCAACAACCCCAAATTAAACATGCTTAGTATGAAAGAAGAAATCATCGTATTGTTTCAGTTTCTGTGATGCCCTGCCTTTAGGCTGTACAGCCAACTTAGCAGACAGCCACACACCAGTAACATTGCTAGGTTGAGCTGATCTGCAAATACCCTTTTAAGGCACATTCACGTCTGACTGTTGCATCATTTTACTGTTAATGATGATTGTATGTGTATTAGAAGGATGTATTGATAACTAGAATACAGTTTCCAATTGACAGCCGCACAGGCAAATTAGTAGATGGTCTCAAGGTTTTGCTGAACTGCAAACACCTTTTAAGCCTGTTTAAGAGATTCAGGGATGTAAACGACATAATTTTCCTTTTCTATTTTAATAGTGTACATATCAGAAGGATACCATTATTGTAGAACAAAGTTTTCAATAGACACCTGCACAGTTAATTAGTTGGGCTCACGCAGGGCTTTTTTTTTTTTTAGAGATACAGGGCTTTGCACTGCATAAATGTCCTTTTAACTTACGTAATGACCAGAGCCTGGTCCTCGTCTGCATTT
>JAOXYL010000002.1:8463227-8478833 GCA_028564955.1 Terapon puta
TGCTCCACTCTCACCAGGTAATCGTACTCCCCCCGCCCGCAGTGGGCATCGCTGTGTTGCTGACAATAGCAACCTGTATGTGTTCGGAGGGTACAACCCTGACTATGATGAGTCAGGAGGCTCGGAGAATGAAGACTATCCGTTGTTCAGGGAGCTGTGGAGGTACCACTTCGCCACAGGCTGTTGGCAGCAGATTCGAACAGAGGGCTACATGCCCACAGAGTTGGCATCTATGTCAGGTAAAATGCTGTGTATCTAATAGTTTTGAACATCAAGTACTTAATTTTACTTGCACTCAATAGGATGTAGTACACAAAACAAAGTGTGTGTGAAAGTTGGCATATCAACATTTGTCATGGCTTTGTCTCTTCAGCTGTTTTGCACGGCAACAACCTCCTGGTGTTTGGCGGCACTGGGATCCCCTTTGGTGAAAATAATGGCAATGACGTACATGTTTGTAATGTGAAGTACAAGCGATGGTCGCTGCTCAATTGTCGGGGGAAGAAGCCCAACAGAATCTATGGACAGGTAACGTCATAAGCGACTCTGCTTTTTGGACCAAATTCAGTTTAGAGATATGAGATATGTAGAGGCATACTGTCATGTTATTTAGTCTGTTTTTCAGAATTCAGATAATCCATTAGATGCATAATCCTTTAACCTCTAATTACTTTAGAGCTGCTTCTAACCTAATTGTTATCTCATATCTTTCCTCCTTCAGGCAATGGTTATTATAAATGGTTTCCTGTACGTGTTTGGGGGGACAACGGGTTACATCTACAGCACAGACCTCCACAGGCTGGACCTGACCACCAGGGAGTGGATCCACCTCAAGCCCAACAATCCTCCCGACGACCTGCCTGAGGAACGGTACGCCTCTCATGACGCCCAAATGTTTTACAACATCAAACTGAACTAACTTTACAGTGATGTGAACACTAACATGCTGTCCCATGTGTGTCACAGGTACAGGCATGAAATAGCACATGATGGACAAAGACTCTATATTCTGGGAGGAGGAACTTCCTGGACATCTTACCCTTTGGATAAGGTACTTTACAACTAAAAGTGGACTTTCAGCCAGAATTTATATTTCAAAATGTTTCAATTGCAAATCTCTAAGGATTTTACAGGGGTTTTTTTGACAGCTGAATCATCATGTCGTTCTGTGGTATTTTTTCTTGTGTGTGTATTTCAAATAAACTTTATCACAGTTTATGTTACATGCTTGTTTTGTATACAAGCCAAATCCATCTTAGTCACTGCACGAAAAGTAAATGTTGTCTTTTTAATAGATACATGCCTACAATCTGGAGACTAATTCCTGGGAGGAGATTACAACTAAACCTCACGACAAAATAGGTCTGTAGTCTACACCTTACTATTAACCCATTAAGCCTGTTTTCTTCTCACTGTTCTAAAATGTCTGTTTTTGACAGGTTATCCTGCTCCTAGGAGATGCCATAGCTGTGTACAAATACGAAATGGTGAGAATCCACCCTGTGTCACCTGATTAAAAATCGTACTTGTCTTATTTTGCCTCAAAGACTGATGCATGGTGATGCCACCTGCTATCATGTTGTTGCATCTTGAATCTTCAGTATTAAGTGGATTTGAAAGTAACTCACTGCCAGCTAACACATTTACAATGACATGACTAGTGTCTAATCCTTCACTTGTCTCTGTTGCAGATGTATTTATCTGTGGAGGCTACAATGGTGAACTGATACTAGCTGATCTGTGGAAGATCAACCTGCAGACTTTCCAGTGGAGTAAACTACCAGCAGTAATGCCTGAGCCAGCCTACTTCCACTGTGCTGCTGTCACCCCAGTTAGTACAAAATTACCTGTTCTAGCCACATTATCTATATGCATTTAATTAATGATCTATAGTTTAGAATAAAGACCGTTCTGTGTTGTAGTCAAAGCAAATTGAAGGGAAATGTTACTGTCTGTCTACTTTATCAACACTTATCAGATGAGATGGTGTCTTGCCTTTTTGTGCACAGTTATTTAAACTATGACATGATATGTTTGCAATGCACATTGGCACATTGCTGGTGTTGGGGATGAATTTATTTAGATAATTTTGTGCTAAGCCAAAAGCTACATTACTGCAAGTTTATTTAGAAATTAAATAATTAAATAATTTTCTTTGCCAAAAACAATCTCTGTTCTAAACTCTAATCTCTTTCTTCCACTCTGTCCTCAGGCTGGCTGCATGTACATCCACGGTGGCGTAGTGAACATCCATGAGAACAAGAGAACTGGCTCTCTGTTTAAGATCTGGCTGGCGGTGCCCAGCCTGTTGGAGCTATGCTGGGAGAAGCTCCTTAAGGCCTTTCCCCACCTGGCTTCCCTCCCCACCATGCAGCTGCTCAACCTGGGCCTCACACAGGAACTCATTGAACGCTTGAAATAGGCGGCACAGTGGAGGACGGACCAATGAATGAATGGATGGATGGGCTGAGCTGGACGAGGAACAAACGACGGAGCACAGAATTACTTTAATAGCAAAATTCTCGGGAAAACGCCCTCTCCTTCCCATGCCCAACGTAGCCCCGCCTTAAAACCAAAAACAGTGGGATGCCTTTTTTTGTTTGTTCCTTTTTTTCCTCAAGTTTCAGTGATGACGAAGAAAATAAATGTGGAATGTTTTATGGATTTTACTCAACACCCCCCCCTCCACCACCTGCCCCAAATAATCCTTCCATGATGCCTTTGTGTCAAGATAAATATGAATTCCTGCTTCTCATCTGCCAATCTGTGACAGCTGGAAATACTTTTCCATGTCATGTCATGTTTTCAAAGACTGTCCCCTCCCACTTTTAAAAAAAAGAAATATGCCTTCTATAGAACTTTTAAGAATTCTGTGCAAAGGAAGAATGCATGTATATTTATTTGAAGGACTAAATCCATCTTTCTGGGGGGTATTCTCATCACCTGATATTGCTGTTTGCACACTTTGTCTTGCATATTTGTGGACATTTACTTTTTTTTCTTTTTTTTTAATAGATCCTATAAGAAAAAAAATCATAATCATCAGTATAAAAAGTGGCAGACAGTGGTGGTTTTGCCAAAGGACCATGCTGGTGTTTTTGCACATTTTAGCCAATTTATTTCAAATCTCATATCTACTTTTCATTACCGCTGACATGCTGTGGTGTTTTAGATTTTTAAAAATATTTTTGCGACCTTCCAGGCAGCCTTTTTATTTCTCTTTTCTCCCCATAGTGCAAATCAGCTCTCAGAGCCCTAGAAATCTTTGAGTAGTAGTAGTAGTAGTCAATCACACAGATTTTCTGTTTTTATTGTTGGAGTCATGTTATCCTCACTTAATTTTTACATAAACAAGGGCAGATATTGTGTTGATAATGAGGGATCACAAAATTGAAGTCTTTCTGAGCTGTTGTTAAAAGATGTGAATAGAAGTGTACGAGTGTCTGTCTGGAGATGTCCTGAAAATGGTCATGAGTAATATGTTATTTGTTTTAAATTAGCTAAAACATGCAGAAACACTGTATGCTCTCAATTTGCACGTGGAGAAAAGGTTCACTGCTAGTTTCATGTCTGAGCCCTCGTATTTCCTATGTTTTCCATCATATATCAGGTACCGCCTATCCTCTTCCAAAAAAAGTCAAAAGAAACTCACTTTTTTTTTTTTTAATCTTCAAAATGATTGATTTTCTTCCTGTTTGCTTGCAGCTCTCATTTGTAAACCAAACCATGCAAGACATCACTGTGAATTTGGTGCTCTTTAACATTTATTTAAAAAAAGCTTTTATTCGAATAAAGACTTAATTCTGTTCAAACTCCCTCTCTGTCAATGACATGGAAAATGTTTAGCACAGGGAGTTGCTTTAGTAGCAGGCTTATACAAACATTTGTTTATACTGCAGTGCCTTTTTCAAACTTTTAATGAGGTTGAAATTTCACACATACAGGCAGTATAAGATCACTGCATGTTTAGACAAAGCGTTCATGATCAGAATTCAAATAAGTGAAACTGCTTAACCATTTTCAACAAGCTATTACACTCAATCGCTCAACATTTTAGTAACAAAAACATGTATCCTGTTTCAAGGATGCCGAAGTGGTTTTTTTTCTGTTCCTGTCCATGGCCTGACAAGAGTAGACTGGAGGACAGGATGCAGCATACTGAGCCTTCTGGGTATTAATCCTAAGAGCACTTATTCAATGTGTCAAGATAATGTTCAATACAGTTCCTGTGTTACAATAATAATAATTCAACTGATGCCAAATAATGATGCATCTTGAACAAAGTGTGATTCTAATGAAGAATGAGAGGTTCGCTGAGCCAGATGGTTTGATCTGCCTGTACTTCTTGCCCCTTAATTTCTGTACTGCATAAATAACTACTTTGTGCATGATGTCATTACCTGCTTTTTTACATTTACTTCATCAAACTTTTACTTTGGAACATAGTTTTAAAGGCGATCACTAAAATGTTGTACAATAGGCTTGTGTGAATGTTGTGTTGGAGTTCTGTCAATAAAGGTTCTGTAAATAGCCCTCTGCCCCCTCTCCCCTTTGCTTTACTAATAATTAGCATGACAATCAACACAAAGGGTTTTATTTTTCTATTTTTGGATGAACTGGTGCCACCCCTTGTATTCTGAGAACGCACCTTAGATCAAGGTGATAACATGCATGCCATTTGTCCCTTTAGCTGAGCCTACTAAATGTGCTAAAATATCATTAAGGAACTGCATCTAGTCAAGGTAATAAAACATAGCAATATGATATGAATTTTAATGTTGGACATTTTCAAGAGACATTCCACATTCTTAAATAAAAAAAATGATGTAGGTACTACAAGTTCTAGAAATTCATGCATTTATTTTGTCCAATATACTGAATAATCCAAAATGTACATTCCTATGAAAAAGTCAAACATTTTAATGGACAGTATCATGTATTGACAAATTCACAAGAGCTGACCACTGACAGCCCCACTGAAATTCCAAAACTATTTCCATCTTTTTTTTGCCACACTAACACACAAATGCATACACACACACAGAAAATGAAGGGATGAGTATTTTCATTTTGGCATACACAGCTTTAGGAATTTTCTTGGGAAGCAGATCAACAGGAGCGTGGAGAAGGAGCAAAGAAGTAAAGAGCCAGAAGGATGAGGTACACCACCACTAGTGCAGTACCTGCAAACAGAACAGACATAATTACTATCTAGATGTTAAATATGAAAGAATATAACATTGCATGGTTGAGGAAATCTGACTAGTTGTATAATTATGGCCAATTCTATGCCACAACTTGCCCTGAAAGTAGTCACATTTCCCATCCATGAAGATGTAGTTGACCAGAATGACACTCAAGATACTAGCCCAGAGATGAATGTCACTGAACACGAGCACAAATCCAACATCCTGGGGGGAGAAAAAGAAGGTTCAAGCCAAATCATTGATTAATTGATCAGCGATTGAATTAAACAATTGTGTAATGACAAAAAAAATCTAAAAATGATCAAACTAACAAACAAACAAAAACATGGCACTTACATAAAAAGCATTGAAGAGTATAAGCAGTGGAATCTGGATCATGCAGACCTGCACAGCAATGCAGCTGCCCACTTCAAGGCTGCAGACAAGAAAAAAAATGTTTATAACACTCCTCTTTGCAAAATAACTTGTGAAGTCTAATACTGGTTACACCTGAAAGTCTTCAAATCATGTTAATAGAAAAAAAAAAATCAACACATCAAACTATCTCACATTCAGAAATGCTTTAAACAGTGTGCTCACTTATCAAATCAACCATTGTTTAAACTTGAACTATAGTCTTCATAAAGTGGAATAATTCTGGTAATTTAATACTATATAAGCACACTGGATAGGATACCTCAAACTGATGTTGTTCTGCAGAGCAAACTGGATCCCATTGACCACCTCAGGAAGCTCTGGCACCATGGCCAGCACTGTGACACCGATGAAGTACTGCATCACATCCAAAAAAAAAACATCCCACAACATTGAAGCAGACATTTCATAAAGTATATTTTCTGTCTGTGTGAAAATATGGTTGTATCAACCAAGAACCAATGGAGCACTTTGAGTACCTGAGAGATTGAAGAATGGGTCAGCATGGGCGCAATGTTCTCCGTGCTGAGGTCGGCACAGCAGGCCATCAACACGGTGGCGACAATCAGCACTCCAAGAGCCCTCCAGCGGGACCAGTGGACTACATGATGCCCTGTTAGTGACAGGCACACTATAAGCTTACTAAAGTTTAACGTTTATGACTTACCTCGCAGTTTAGGAGTTTCCCCCGAAGGAGTTTTAGCATGCATAGGCACAACTTTTCCCTCACTGTGAATGAAAAATTTCCCTCGCATGCATGAGTGGTTTCATTTTCATTCACTAACAAGATAAAAAAACAAAACAAAAAAAAACAAAAAAAAAACACACACACACAGACTCCACACACGTGTACACACACACAGACAGACCTGCTGCAACGTGGCTGGTGGCAACAATGCTGGCATTAATACACGAGTTGCCTGCAAGGAGATGGCCAGTGGTGACCTCACCAGTGGAGTGGGAAGTGCTGGTGCCCTCTTGTGCGTACTGACCCTGTGCATGGCCCCCATGGCCATCGCTGATATGGATATCATAGATGTGCGAATGGGTCTTCAGTGTGAAAATAAGGCCGATCAGGTACGCAGCAGGCAGTAGCACAGAAATTGTGTACACTAGAGCCCTGGAAAAAAACATTTTACAATAGTTATCTTTACTTGACTTTGAAAAAATACTAAAAAATTGAAACCCCCCACCGCCCCCCAAATTTACTTACTCAATTTGGGACATAATGTAATGTGGGTCAGTTTGACTCTGTTGAAAACAAAAAAGAAGAATTCCAGTCAATTACTTTTTATATTCATGTATTATTTTAAATCTATAGAGATTCCTCTGTCATTTTAAAGAGCAGTTACATTTGTCAAAACTAGAATTAAAATTTTTCCTCAAACTCAACTGCCACAAGTGTGAATCCATAAGATGATAAGTGAACCAACCCACCGTGTCGTAGTGACAATCCTTGCAGACGAAGGGAACACTGCTATTGCCTGGAATACTGGTGCAGCTTTCACACACCAGATTACCGAATACCTTTGAGAAGAGGGTGGGAGCAAAAATGCCTGTAGACAAATTTACAGCATTAAGTTTTATGAATCTGTTTGTTTTGTACATATTGTGTAAGCATTTGTTATGTGCAGTTTCTGTATATACCTCCTATGGATATGAAGAGCAAAGCGGAGCTCACGCCGGCTGAGCGACTGTTGAAACGTTGCTCTCTGTGTTTAATTCCTCCAATAATCATACAAATACCCTGTGTGCAGTTGATAAACACAAATAGTTGGTCAACGGGACGTAGATTCAGGAGTATGCACATCCATCTTCCAAACTTCAGACTTGAATCTCACATTAAAAGGCCTCAGAGGGAGCACTATGTTCACTGGCCCATTTCAAGGACTCACCGGTATGAACAGGATACACCCAAGCAAGGTCCCGGTGAGTGCTGCCTTCACGATCTCTTCGTAACATTTGCTGCCGGCGCGTTGTCCCTGCAGCAGTGCTGTGATGTAAAACGTCATCTCTGTGATGGAGCCAAATGTTGCATTCACAACCGCTCCCACTGCAAAGTTACTCTGTGCAGAAATGCTGTGGAAACAGTCCAGTAATTCAACCATTCAATGTAATGTATTATTGCACCCCACTCTATCCATAACTGATTAAATGTCACATTCATTTACAGGCCAGGAACAGAAAAGCAACCCCCACCAAAAAAAACAAAAACAAAAAAACAACATACCTGGCTATACCCATACCGATATAATAAGATAGAGGAATAATGGAAGTGATGGCTGTGGCAAACTTGGTCTCTGGGCTGAAATAATTGTGTTCATGGTCAGTATATCCAATGATCAGAGAGACTAATACCAGAGGAAGCAGGTCTGCAGGGTGCATAGACTTAAGGATAAATAATGGATGGATCAGAATTGTATTTTAAAGAGGATTCACATTTTTCCTGCCTCTTGGCCTATTTCTTACAAGCATCTTTTGTCAAGTTAGATCCAACCACCCAAAAAAGGATACTGAGAGCGAAAATGTTGATTCCTTGGATAGTGTATTTGTAGTAATACACATTGAAAGCTTGATAACAGCATAAGATGACTTTGGTCTCACACCCATGTGTCTGTAAAGGAGAGAACATGAAAAAATCAGTTAAGAAAAGCCATTTATTAACTATTGAGCTTTTGAAATTGTTATGGTGCTGAAAACACAAAACTCAGATAAAGAAACCTCTTAGCAACACATGGTGCCATAAAACACTTCATGGTTCCACCAGCGTTCGAATTGATCTATTTCCCATTAAAGCCAATGCACAGTAAAACGTGTCCAAAGTGTTAGAGGCAGATATTTCAAAACCTTTACAAATAAAACTCAACAGTACATGTTATATGTACATGTTTCAACTATGTACTTTATGATTTGGTTGAACTGACCCTTTAAAAAGGAAAAAACAAACACCACATCACAGTTAGAGATGAAACACTAATCTGATTGGCCCTTTACACGCTGCGTTTACATGGGGGATTACTTCAGTAACATGTTAGCGTAGCTAATGCAGAGGCTATAAAAAGTCTATAGTATAAAAGCACTGAAGGGAAAATGCTGCACACATTCCTCGCCTTGACATCTCGACTAACCAGTGAAGTTCTAGGAAATGACCGAGTACCTTTTCCAGCCTGTGAATCTGAATGTCCTCTGGTGCCATGAGGAAGAGGGTGGTCAGTGCTCGTGCATTCATCTTGGATACAGGTATCGTGAAGACCAGCAGCCAGGAGAGCACACAGGCCAGGGAGTGGACCACAGCCAGCACGGGGTAGCCCAGTAACAACCAAACATAAGTGCTGACGCGACACTGCAGCGGACAAATAATGAAAACTATTTAGAATATAAAAAAATGTTACTCAATATTAATGGCACCAGGTGATAAAGGTAATTCTGACTCCCTCACCCAGTGCTTTGATATTTTCCTTGCCGGTGGCTCGGGGACAGGGATCTCAATTGGGAGTGGGGAAGACACAAGAAGGGGAGCAGAGTCCTTGTCCCTGACGTTGTCCTTATTGTCTTCACTGTCCCTCTCTTCAGGAATGACCTCACACTTTGGAGGCTTAACAGATCGCTTAACCACCTCACCGGCCTGAAAAAACAGAAGACAACAGGACGAGATGAATACTTACTTTCCAGCTACCTTTGCAGTTGGCAAATCAGAATCCAGAGAGACAAAGATCTTAATTGAGTGTAAGTATATTGTACATCACATTACCCTTTCTACAGACTTCCCAAATGGCCAGATAAAGTACCACGCCATCTTAAAACAAAGTTTACCTTTAAAAAAAAAAAAAAGAAGAGAACATTAAAATGGCATGATGTTCTACATTTCAGAGGAAACTACAATACTTTTATGGGATACGTACCATAAGGTGCACCGAAGATTGTTAGAAACATTACAGGACACACGAGGAAGTAAATTAAAGATATCCACCATCCGAATAAAAACACATAAACTATGTTCCCAAAGCTGATCACTGAGCCTGAAAGGGAGGAGAAATCATAAACAAGAGATTGTTGCTTTCAAATAACAACCATGACGGGTATGTAGGTCTTGTGAAGAAGACTTAAAATACAAACAGAAAACAACAATACCTTCTCGAGGCTTAACAATGCTGAGGTCAGAGTGGAGCTCTTTGATGATGTCTGATCTGTCTTCAATGGGCTTCTCTGTTACATTGCCCTTCCACTTCCTGAAGCCAAACTGGGGAAAAAAAAAAAAAAGTTTGATTTAGGATTAAAAGCGTGTCACACAAACCCAAAGTGCTATACAAAACTGTCACAATACATTACAATGACAGATGTGAGTTAAAGGATAAGTAGATAAGATAAAAGCAGTACTACATATCAGGGGCAGAAGTTCAGGAAGTACTTCAATGCCAGGGAAGCGTCGCCCTGACCCAGCCACGGCTCACCTTGTAGTTATTGGCTTCTCTGTGTGCCTCCACCTCATTGTCTGCTCTTATTGTAGTCTTTGAGGTGCAGTCGTGCCAGCCCTCTTCTCCGTACTGTAACGGAGTGGACCGGGCACCTCGTGACGGAGTTGAGCGGGCCGATGTGCCTTGTCCTCCTGTGGAGATCGCAATGGTGAGAAAACTCTCCCACATGGGCAAGAAAAAAAATTTCCTGCACTCAGCTGCTCAGTCAGATTTTGTACATGAATGTATTAATTTAGCACCTTTATGGAGACTTTGCCTGAATTTAACAGGATAGGTCAGCTGCTAAGTGAAGTTACTGTGTGCTATTCTTATGTGAATTCTTTGATGTTTTTTGTGGCATCAGCTAGAGTCTCATTCACCTCTGTGGACGGTGAGGAAACATTTCGGTGTGTAGTGGCAGAAGTGGCGTGCAGAGGCTTCTACGGGGGGTGTCTCCACTGTACCCAGCTCTGGATGCTGTGGACCCACGCTGGACCACTCAGTTTGAGACGGTCGCCGTGGAAACCGGTGATGCTGTTCGGGTTCTGCATGGGCCTCTAAGTAAAAGAACACACTGAAGAAGCTGAATAAACTTTTTTAAAGTGACAGGACAAAGAGGTCTTTGCAGTAGAGGTGTGGGGGTTAACTGACCAGGACCAACGCCCTCTGGCTGCCCCATGAAAATGTGTGTGACTAACAAAAACCTCCTGAGAGTCACGCCGGGTGTCCCCTCTCCCTCTCTCCCCTCCTCTCACTTTGTCAACTGCTGTCTGCCAAGACTGATCACATTATCAATGCATTGCAGCACATTGAGATAAGAAAATACTTCATCCAGCTTTCAACTCCCTTCTTAACTGTTGATCCCCATTTTTTCTTTGAAAAAAAAAGAAAAAGAAACTAAACAAAACAAAAAAGTTCCTGATTTAATGTAAAGAATTTGGATGCTGATGGTGCATGAACTCTACAGAACACTGTCCACTTAATAAAGTTTGGCTAAATCTTTCAAAAGACGTCAACAACATTTTCAGTGGAGAGAGAGGCGCCTGGTTAACCACCCAACCAATGACGTCAGCGACGTGGAAGCAATCGCCACCAAAACTACAGCAAACCCACGCTTCTGATTTCTGTCAACTTCCACATGTCCGGGTATTAAAAAAGTAGGACAGGGCTGATCTCAGTGAGGTTTCTAATGACTCCTGAGAGCGGAGGCTGCTGCGGAGCTTCAGCCAAACACAGATCAGCTCAGATTGGAGGAGGCTTTGGCCGCACACGTGAAACTGATGAACGCGTAAAAACATACAACGAAATGTATGCAAGATTAAAAATACTGTTTGTTTGTTTTTTTACGATCCAATCCACTCAGGTTTGTGAACCGACAGAGGGGGTCCGGTGCTCACCTGCAGGATCCGCAGCAGATCTCCTCCGCAGGTTCTCCACGTCGCCCGGCATCAGCGTGGACTTTCTGTTGGACATCGCGTCTGCTCGTCCCCGCAAGCGTCGCCTGTGAATCGAAAGAGAGCCGAGGGCTGACACCTCCCTTTATAAAGCCTTCCGTGCGGTCACCGTGACCGTCCCACGATGCACGAAACACGAGGGAGGAGGGCGGAGAGGACTGCTTTAAACCCCCTGAAACATCCTTTGTTTGGGCCAAATTATTCCCCTGCAACTTTCTTTCTTTCTGCAACTCCTTTTAAAATATTTCCCATTTAATTTTTTTTAAGTCACTGTGTAAGATGGAAATCTTTAACCCCAGTATTTGTTGCACTTTGTGTTTGGCTGGTGTGACAATATGACAAAACAACAACAACCACACAGAAAAAGTGTATGGTTACTTTTATTTACATATAAGAACAAAACAAACAAACAAACAAACAAAAAAAGTACAGCTGCACAGTCAAAGTGACAGTAAACCTTTATGTCTTTTACACAGTTGGCAGACTAAACACAGAAAGCAACACAAAGCCTGCAAGTGGGGCCTACTTTTTTTTTTTTTAGATGCGTACAAAAACTGAATTTATTACTTTTCATGGAATAAAAATGTAAAACCTCATTTCCATAGTAATCTTCATTTAATCTCCTCACAATCTTTGACCATTAAGGTTTTGGGTGGACACCAGTTATGCTTTACATTTGCTGCCAAACTCACTATACTGATGAATCCAGGGCAGTGTGGTAACTATGGATAACATAAATAATTCTCTATCATATGCACATGAATAACTAGGCACTTACATTAGACACACTAATTTGCATCGGCTAAGAAGCGGCCTATCACAGTCTACTTCAGCATGATTTATCCATATTGAGTGTAAAATCTCAACTCTAAGTGAAATTTTGGTTACAGCACACTTACAGTGACAACCTTTTTTTTTCTTTTAGCACAGTTGACTCTTCCCTTTTTATTTACCATATCAGCAGAGTAATCAAGTGATTTGATATATAAATCTGTACAAATGAGAAATCTATGCACAACCTATATACAGTACACACATTTAGAAAGAGAGAGACTGAAACATATATGCATTTAGAAAAAAAAGACTGAGGGTAAAAAAAAAAGTAACTCCTAAGCACACTGTGGTCTAAAATACATCGTACGTAAGATTTTTATCTGGACTAAGGAGAAGGGGAAGAGAAGGAGAAACACATACAAAGCCCAGTTTAGACTGAATATGTACATCGGATTAACAAAAATAGAAATACTGCTGTAAAAAAAAACAAAAAAAACAACACTTTTAAAAATACAACAAGAAATGTTGTACTGGATATTCAAGGAAATCTTTTTCTCCGTGCTAAAAAAATAAGACAATTGTTGGTTTATTGCATCATACCAATAATTAGTATGAATTTTTAACAGTTTCTATACTAGCGGATTAAAAAGAAACTTCACAACCCCTGAAAGTCTTGTCTTTGTTGACTCTCAGTGGTTTACCTTCTCAGCTTGCTGCAGTGATGTACAGGTGTGCTGTTAAGACCCAGTGATGAAGTAATGGAAGGACAAGATTAATTTGGGTCATTCTCTGTGTTGGAAGTTAAAGATCACAATGTGCAGCTGTGAGACTGATGTGTTTGATTCCAAACAAAACACCGGGTGTGTACAAAGTAAGTTGTCTCAAAACTATTTTAATGATTCCTTTTAGAATTTCATGGCTTCTGTTTAAGTCCCAGGGTGTGTCACAGATTCTTCAAGTCTCTCAAGGCCTTGTGCCTTAGCAATCATTTCTGTGATGTTAGTATTAATGGGGCGAGGGAGATAATGGTTAGTACCTAAGTTAACTGTACACAAACACAAGTATTTAATGGCTAAATGGCAGTGGGAAGAGAGAAAATGAGTCTTAAGAATATTAAAATATAACACAAAAGCAGACCTGGGTTAAACAGTATTTGCAAGTAGCCCATAGCTTTTTTGCCTGTACTGTCTTTTGTGGGTCAGGTTTCACTGCCCTGGGACGGTTCAAATAATTACAACACAAGTGGTCTTTCAAAGATTGAGAATAGAGACGACATTGAAAAGTTTTAATGACTGCCGACATCAAATGTTGCCTACTGGTAGTTTACTGTGTCAATTAGCATTTCATCCAGAACACCTTGACTTTGCCACTTTTTAGAGAGCTTAATTTAGTCACAGACAGGGCTGAGCTGATATTAGCTGATGAATGCACAGGGAATTTCAGAATAAAGATCTGTTTCAAGCCACATAACGTTTAGCTGCCTCATTTGTCTTGTCATCACGGAGTTGCCTTTGAAATTTTATCGGACACAAATAAAGTATAAAAAATATTTCTTTCATTAACTTATTCACAACATATTTTTTTCACGTTATCCCTTTGTGTTTTCTAAAAAAACAAAACAAAATTAAAATCAGAAACAAATAAACTGACCAGCTTAGATCCATCTTGACATCTGGGCACTGGGATTTAGGTGCACTTTAGTAAGATTTTTTTTAAGTATCCAGCACTTTTTATAGCTTACTGTCTGTGTACCACAAAGCAATTAATAGAGGTCTGCTCTTAGAAGTCAGAGTCTGCATCCATAAGCTCCGCTTCCATCAAATTGGTCCGAGAGTGAATGGGTCCATAGCCTGCCCTCCGGCCTGCTGGTACCCGAGCCACGTGGGCCAACCTCTCTGACAGTCCTTCGCTGAGATCGGTCTCCCTGGGATAGCGGGAGGATCCACTGGGCTGCCAATTGGAAGCTGTGGGGGGGCAACGTGGGCCAAGACCCAGATCCTCTGGGCGGTCATTGAGGGTTATGGGGTTAGAGAGCATTCTGCGACCATGGCTGTTCCAGCCTGTCTGGTACTGTGGGTAAGGGCACCTCTCCACGCAGGACAGTGGGTGGGTGGGTTCGAAATCTGGGTAGGACCCTGGCAGGACTTCCTGCTCCAGCTTCTGCTGTTCCTGCAGATTTGCGACCAGACTGGGATGGCATGGCAGTTTGGGCAGGCGAGGCACTGAGCTGCGGCCAAACTCGCGCTGCCGATAAGCCTGGTGGTCGACCACATCCTCCACTGGACGCACCTCCTTCTTCCTCTTCTTCTTCTTCTTTTTCCTCTTTATCATCTCTGGGGAAATCTCAGCCTCCACCATCCACAGCCTGTTCCTCTCCTCGGGAGGTGGCACTGTGAATGAAATAAGAGAGAAAAGTTGTCTGATAAATGGGGGGAGACTGGATGGGTGGAACAACTGATTTGAAATGCTCAATAAATGCAGAGCAATAAGAGTGATGGCCTCCAGCTCTAACCTGGGGTCCCAGTCGGAGTGACAGAGATGTCCTGGGGCAGTATGGCACCTCGCCTGGCCACCATCTTTGTCACATGCTGCGCCCAAGCTGATGACATGTCATTCGATGGTTCATTTAGTTCAAAATTGATTCCAGCTGTAAATGAGAAAAGACAAACGACAACCTGTTAGGGGCAACTGAGGGTAACTTTAAATGCAACGTACACTTGATGGCTCCTCCCGGTGCCTCTATAGCTCTGAACCGCTCCAAACTAAACAAGCATGGCAGCCACAGCAGCCTCACAGCTTACATGAGCAGAGGAATGTGTTATCCAGTTCTTAGCTACAGACATAACAGCTGTCCATGACCGTGTAGCCTCTATGCCACAAAAAAACAAATGGAAAATCTTTCTTGGCCAAATTTGAAGGAAAAATAACACATAATGGTTCACAAAAGGGAGTAAATCATTACATCAGCACACAGGGTGACTTACAAAACCAACGAACCAAAATTACAAACTACATATTTTATTATTTACCTCAAGTCTATCATTCAGATTGTTCTATTTTTTTTATGTACTAAAGTTTTGAGATAGCTAATTAGCTAAGCCACCCCAACACAACTGACTTGAATGGCAATTTGTCTGTGGTGCCACAGCACAGAATTTTTTTTAAACAATAAACAACAATGTGTCTTTCCGGAAACACCATTCCAGTTGCTTTTTACCAATGAAACAGTCCCTTGTGGAAAAAAAATATATATCTGCATGGCTTGATATTTCAGAAAATAAGTAAGAACATGTTTTTTGTTTT
>JAOXYL010000002.1:8503805-8524847 GCA_028564955.1 Terapon puta
ATTATATTTAAAGTCAGCCATATTTCTGTGGACTTAAAAGCCACATAGTCTGGGAATCATCTAAATCTTTTGTGAAATAACCTAAAAGCCCATCAGCTACAAAGATAATAATCCCTGCAGGTTCCTTTTGGTCAAAAATACAGTCAATAAAGTGGGACTTTGTTCAGTAAGTTCATACCGACCCTCAGTCAGTAGGCCTATATAACTCATTTTCATAATCAATATTTTCATAACTACATTCCCAAATAAGTGTCCTGCCTTTCCTTACTCTAACATTCTGGTGATTAAATATTATATATTCATATATATTTTGCTATAGAATAGTATATGGTATATAAAAATATACAATCATTGGCTAGTGGTGAGACAAAAGATATTATCATTCACATAGGACCAATACTTCATATCCCTAGAGAGAGAGAAACCCATGCACATAAAACTTTACGTGGATATATAATTCAACATGTTGGAAATTCAAACATGATGAAATAAAATACTCTCCATCCAACACCCTTAGACTGAAACACCCACTGTCATCAACTGTCAACTAGATTGTCATCCGTGTATCAGAAACCAACTTTATTCTCTGCCTGTCTTTGCTTTCTCTTGAGAAAGTTACATGATTATGAACTGCACCCGGTGTAGCAGAGAGGTGTGGATTTAGTTTAACTAGCTGTGGGTGGAGGCAGCAGACACAGCTGCAGTTTATCAGCTTGGTTAGCAGTCTAAATTGGGTGACTGACCATCTACAGTGAGACAGAGACCACAGGTAGGAACACACACTGCAGACTTGTCTCACAGCGGGCAGTGTGACTTGCACAACACAGGTGTTACTAATACCATTAATAATGTCTGCGTTCCATCTGGTGGTTTGGTGCACGCTGGTTTACTGGCACACCAAAACGGAAATGGGCTCTGACACACTTTACCAGCTACACCTGTGTTTTTTCTGCCAATTAGTGAAGAAAAAATTGCCGTTAAGAATACTTTTCCAAATCCGTACGACACACTGCTTGATTTGTTAATTTGACGTGAGCACACTAAATAGTCAAACCTGCTCAGAATTAGCTGTGATATCAAAGTGATGCACAGATTGAGTTTGACCTGTGGAGTTTAAGTTGATGTCTTCATGTAGTGGTTGGCTTTGTGCTTGATATAGCAAGTATAGTGTCTATCTAGCTTCTGCCCTGTGTGTTGTCTGCTCAATATTAATAATACTGTCCAATACTTCTGTAAAAAACTACTAATAAGGTGTAATTTGGTCCATTTCACACAAATTATTCCTACTGGTCCATGTTTCACATGACACGACAAGAAAAAGATACCAGCTGAAGACACTGAGACTATGGCTACACATTGGCAAAAAAGTAGTGACGCCTGTCTAAACTGGGGAGTAAAAATACTTTAGTTTGCTTTTTCTCTCAACTTCTGACAATCATATAAGCAAGAGCTCTGTCCTTCTTAGGGTTAAGAATCAGAAAAATAGCCCATAAGACACAAGATATGCAAAATCGCCTTTCAAATACACCTCTACTGCTGTCCGCAGTCTGATGTTTTTCTAGAGAGGAAATACTGATTTTAATCATATGTACATTAAATAGAAATAGCTACTCTGTCATAAGGTGATATGATACTTAACCTGATCAAAACAAAACAAAACCTGGCACGCTCAACATCAACATGTGAACCTCATGCAATACTGATGGTACACCCACGTAGCTCAATCCATTAGAAAACTAGGTGGAAATAAACGAGAAAGGGAGACCAGTCAAACACTTACTGATCCAGGGAGGTGAAGGCAGTTGCTCATTCTGCTGGATTATCAAAACTTGTGATCAATTTTTCATTCTGGGTTTTCATTGGCTGGATGTTAAACCGTGAGCAAAAATGCCAATTTCACCTCGCTTTCTCAACACATAATTCTGACTGCAGACACAGATCTGACATCCCAGCATGAGAAAGATAAATAAATACATCTTTTACTATACTGCACTGCTATGTACCTGATTTCAAGTATGTTAGGTTTCTCTGGCATGGAAACCACTGAGTTTACTTAAAATGTAACAAACAGAAAGACAAAAAAACATTGTCATGATATTATTTTTTTTTCCACTTTCACAAGTATATTTACTTCGGGAACCTTTTTTACAGTCATAGTTATTGCATTGTTTTTGCATATCTTGTGGGATGCAGGATTACACCCACTCATACCATATACTGCAACACAACACCTCATGGTTCATGCTAACCTAGATAGAACATAAAAACTGCAATGCTGCTCCACTCCACAGGGGGGCCCCACAGGCCTCTGAATCTCTCACCAGCATTAAAACCAAAGGAGCTTTAAACAGACACAACAAAGCCTGGACTGGCACTTCGGATATGGAGGGTTACACTGTATGAGTATGTGAACCTATAATATGTAAGTGAACATTTCTTAAGAACACAAAAGCTTGTACGCACTGTTTAAGTTATTTTACAATCGAAGCTGAAGGTCATACTGGACATTTATGACTGATGAAAATATGTTATACAGCCTTGTGGAAATCTTCCTCTACTAATTTTAACTTGAGAACAGCTCTGTGATAGCTAATTATTCTTGTTATTCTTTATCCATTACGTGGTTTCTTGTAATACGTAAACCTGCTGTGAGAGTGAAAATCATAGCTGTTGCTGTACTGGCTGATAGAAAGCTTGGCAGAAAGCAGAGACACTCTTCTGCAGCAGCTTGGATGCAAAAACTGCTACTTTACAATTCAGGTGCCTGCGGGTTACATTTATTATTGAGCATTTAGACCTAATAGTTATCAGGTTTATCAAGTAAATCAGCATAAATAACCGGGAGGAGAATTCATTGTTTATTTTTTAAATTCAGGGTCAAATGAACTTTGCCAAAGCTGATCCCTCAAAGTTTAGAAACCAAAACCCAAAGTTACTTTTAGACTTGAAATCCAACTAAAAACAAAATCAGCTTATACCGAAACTGAGCCACGAGCCGCAGAGGAGCCTGTTAGCTTATACTACCAAATCATTTGAATAAAAACTAATGAGGTGCATGTTAGAATAACTGAAAGAAAGAAAGAAAGAAAGATGTCTGAGGAAAGAGAGGAGAAAGAAAGAATGAAGTGCTGAGGATATTTGATGGAAAAAAGAAAGAAATGCTCAATATATCTGATGAAGCTAAAGGATCCTGGATAAGAAAAAAAAAAGCCACGGACAAAATGTCAGGGAGGGTATTCCTTTGACAACACAGACTTCTTCAGGAGTTTGCAGTATGATCATAACCACAAAAACAACAACAGCACTGCCACTAAAAACACGTTCAACATTCACATTTAGTTTGCATAATAATGTCAGAAGTCTGTTACTGGCACAGGATGCAGTGTATGGCAGTGTGTTCATGCATACCCTTCCCTGCCACAAACCTGCTCTGCTCTTAACACGTAGGAATGAGGGCTCAGCAACTAGTAATTAATGGTAAATCAAAGTAAAAGCTAAGTGGCTGTGATGGTATTTCCGGGTGTGAATTAAATGCCTTTTAAAGTGAGATTATTAGAGCGGTAGAATAAAGAATTTATAGTATTTGTCTTTTGAAACAATTTCCTGAAGACTATAACTCTGTCATAAAAATTTCTCTGTTACAAAAACTTTTTTCTGCTTTTTTGACAAGATCCACTGCGATGTTTCTGCATGTGAGCACCGGTCTGGTACAATACAGACTGTCAATACAATGTTTGTGTCTGGCTGACTTTGTAATGGAATTGTGGCCGAAGCAACAATTATGTTTCCCCAAATTTTCAGTGGCTAGCACAGCTTGATAGACACTTGAGAGAGCTGAACTGAGTCATTTCATTTTAAATACTTTAAAGTTGGTTAACAAATGTGACATTTGGTACTGAGGATACTGACATTAGGATACAGTACCAAAGAGAGGCCTGTGTAATGTACTGAGGCCTGAGGTCCATACCGGTGCCATGACAGAGAAAAAGTCAATAAAAGGTTGTCAGCATGCTACGTAGAGTCTACTACAAGAAAATGAAAGGACAAAAATCCCACCAGGGGATCATCCAGGATGCAACCTCCCTCTGAGCTGACAGTTTTCTGATATATACCCAATCATTTATCATGTTTACCACACAATTATAACATCTTATCATTTACCAGAACATTTCTTGTCTGTAATAAATCACATTACAGATGGGGAACTGTTTTCTCTCTGACAATGACAATAAATCATGATGCTTTGTGATATGAGCAGACCTTGGACAAAGAGATGTGATTCAGAAGTCTTGCAGCATCTGTACACCAGCCCTAATAGTTCGTTTGGAGTTTAGACTAGGATTTAATGATGAATGCATGTGTTACGGCCGAGCGATCAGGGCGCCACCCCCTAGTTCATTCACGAGGTGTCGCCATGGCAGTGCGAATTTGGTGCTTCTAATGTTCAGAGCAACCATCCACCCTACAGAAGAAAAGCAGCAATTGCCAAGAGGGTTGTTACCTTCTGGCCAAGCTGCAATGCCGAAACTCATCACTGTAAACGTAACCGTCGCTCTGACCTCGCTGGAGACCTTACGCCTAACTACATCTAAACAGAAAAATAAAGAAAAGTTACATGATGACTCATTTTCCAAAGACAAGAGTGGCTTCTGACTCTGCAGCTTGGCTAAAAAGTAAAAACCGTGCTAAAGAAATCACAAAGCTTTGGAAGCATGCCTGTCCATGGTAACCCTGTGTTAAGGAGGCCCATTTTCACACACGTACACACACACTCCCTTGCACGCACTCCCTTGCACACACACAATACCATACTTGTAATGCTACCTTAATTTACTGTCTAGGCTTAAAATCAGCTTTTTAGAATACATAAGTAACCACTCGAAACACAGGCAGGCACACACACACACACAAACATCCTCACATACATTTTTTTCTCCTCTGGGAAAAATAAATAAATAAATAGATACAATCTGTAAAAGGTGCATACTGATAGAGAGAAAGACCCCCCTTTTAGATACACGCTATCTCGCACATTCATACACACATACATCCTGTACTAAAACGCAGACATACACCCGAACGCACAAATATAGTTATACACTTGCACGCAAACACTACGCCCTGCTTCGATACTTAAAACCTCTTAAAATTCTCCTAAAATAAACCGAGCAAAAATACATTTATAAGACCAGCACCCCGATTGTGCAAACAAATCAAGGATAAATTAAACCAATAACATCATGAATATAAAACAAAATAGTCATGGCTAGCCAGTTTTGCACAATATTGAACTGTTAAATACATAGTGGGCGTGGTCTGTAGAGAGAGTGTGTGGCAGCAAATCCAATAGGATTCCACGCTGAGAGGAAGAGGAGGGTCTTGGAGAAGGAAGTGAGGTTGACTGATGGACAGATCCTCTGTAGATCCATGCCCAGAGTCTGTTTTCTTTTCAATCAGTCACTCCCGTTCTCCCTTCCACCCTCCGTCTCTGTTGCCCTGTTCGACACGCTCACCTCCCGAGGGCTGAAAAAGCAAAAACCCAGTGATGGAGGGAGACGGATGGTGGAGTAACCAAAGAGGAGGGAGGAAGGAGAGAGGGAGGAGTGAGGAACGGCGAGGTATGAGGCAGAAAAGGAGGGCTCGCTGTCTCTGTTTAGCCACCAAGTGCTCCTCCCATTTCCTGTTTGTGGCAGGAAGTGGGTGTGGCCAAATGAGAAAAAGCGGCAGAGAAGGCGAAGCCAGATCAAGGTGATGGACGAGTTTGTTTCTCGCTGGTGTCTTACTGACCAGCGGATAAATGAGCTGGCTAGCTTCCTGTTGGCCAGAGAGTGTCTCTCTCTGCCCATGGCCCCCTATAGCAGCCCTGTGGTGGCTGTTGGTCCATCCCTCAAATCCTTCCCCCCCTTGGCTGGGGGTGGTGTGTCACCTTAATCCCACCCCCTGGCTGGCAGGGCTGTGCTCCAAGGTTCCTTAGCTTTGGAAGAGGAAGAGAAATGAGATTTCAAACAGGGTTTTCCTCAACCCTGTTTACTCAATACAGCGCTTCATCATCAGAGAACCAAGAAGGAGTTGACCTTTGACCTCAAGTGGGTGCGGTCAGAATTAAATCCTTAACTGACCCCTCCCACAAGCTGGTCTGCTGTCCCCTACCTGGCTTCATGGCGGCCAGACAAACAACAATAACACAACACCAAAGTATTCAGAGAGAAATGAAAACAATAAACACAAAACATCAACTGCAGGAAAGGACTTCCTGCTTCTGTCGTTTTCTTACTACCTTTCCTTCATCCCTCCTTTCCCCTAGCTGTTTTTGCTTGTCTCTACTTTTCTGCTCTTCACACCTTGAGGACATGATAAAACTGTGAGGCACTTTAGAGACACACTCAGACACGTGTGGAGAACACACGCACTTGCGTACACGTACAAATAGAGAAAATCATAGATCACACACACAAGCATACACTCAGATAGTATAGAGTATAGTGTGGTATACTTCACTACAAACATTCACACGTACAAACTCATAGAAACCAACAAAGTCATAACCAGGTGTTTAAGGTTGCGTCACTGGCCGCCATTGTCCAGAGCAGTTATGTCTGGCAGGGAGGCAGACAGTGTGTGTGTGTGTGTGTGTGTGTGAGTGAGTGTGTCTGTGTGAGGGGTGGGGACAGACAGAGCCAGCTGCGGCGCTGTTACCCAGAACTGACAGGCGTCAGTCTCTGATGATGTCAGAGGGGCCAGTCGGCCGATCGAATCTGTCAAGCCGACTCCTACAAACTCGTCACACACTCCATATCCTCGTCCTCCAACAGCCCGCTGTTCCTCTGCCGTGCTCCTCCAATCACAACTGAGGTTATGTGGTGCCCCTCCTCTCTCCCTTCAGCCTCTTCCTCCTCCTCTTCCCGTCCTCTCCCCCCTGCTAGCAGCTCCTGCCGCTCTTCCACCGAGGATGGCTCATGGACAGAGCCTCTGCTTCCTCCGGCTTCTCCCCCGCCCTCGCTGACCGCTCGGTCCCTGTGCGTTGCTGCTGCTGCTGCTGTGTGGAAGGGCAGGAGGTTGCCGTTGGGGCTGTGCTGGGAGGTGGAGGAGGTGCTGGATGTGGCGTTCGTGGCGCTGTTGCCGTTGAGAATGTTGTTGGCGGCGTGCTCCATCTCCTCAATGGTCATGTCGCAGGCATCCGCCAACTCGGCTTTCGTCACCTCGATGAACGATGGGTCCTGGGCAAAATGACCCAATCCCTCTGATATTAGCACCTTGAGAGGGACATGCGAGAGGAGAATTAACTATGAAAACTGTTGATTATCTTCTTGATGAATTGTTTAGTCTAAAAAACACTGCTCTACCCTTAGGTTGAAAATCATTAACATAAGACACGAAAAAGAGGACTGCTCCAGCTCCAGTTGAATGCAGAGTAAAAAGTGTGGTTTAATGTCCTCGAACATGCACAACACACACTCACCGCCTCCACCAGACTGCCTGCGCTGCCGTGAGACAGTGAGCTGGAGTCTTTTCCCAGTAGCGAGGGCACTGTCAGCGACACCGGCCGCTGTGGCCTTTGATTGGATGCTGACACGCTGGGGCTAGGACTAGGCACCCTGCTGTTCCCATTACTGTCACTGTACCTGGAGCAATACATTTGTGTATTATTATTGTTACAGTTATTCTACGGTATCAAAATCATTTTCAGAACTGCTACTTGTACAGTGACTTATAACAATTGTTTTCAAGGTACTTAGCCTTACCAGGGCCCACAGTTTACAGAGGGCAAGCTGGTATTGAGCTTTTCATGGGAGTTGGAGCCCTCTAACCTCAGAGAGGGCACTCGCTGGTAGGAGGCATCACTGCTGTGGGCTAGAAGAACAAGAATGGGAGAAGCAACAATTAGGAGAACACACCTACAGTGTGTCAACAAACGCAAAGACAAGGTGCCAATATGAAGAAAACAATATGCTCTTCTAATTTCCCTGTTCTGAATTCAGTGGTTTGTTTTTTCCCTCATGGAGCAGAGTTCTGATTATGGCTGCGGAAATGTAATCCAACATTTAATCTTTGAATTGACATCCAGCTTTTTGGCCTCTGATGTGTGCTCAGGATGCAGTATACCTGTGGGACTGGCTGGAGGCGTGGAGCACAGCCGGCTGAAGAGGGTGGGTGAGTGACTCCTTCTTAGCAGAGGACTCAACCCTGCGACTGCCAAAGCCTGGAGGAGGAGAGGGGGAGAGTTAGAGGGGAGCAGGACGGGTGGAGGTATGCCTGCCCATCACAACATGGCGACTTCACATATTGCCGCTTTACAACCTGTTTATGTGCATCTAAGTATAATATTTTATGGGCATCTTTTACCTGATGATGTACAAGGTGTAGTGGTACAGCTGTCTTCTGGGAGACGTCTGGTCTCGACTGTCTCCTGAGACACTCCAGATGGAAGGACGATCTCCGCCCTGACACACACACACACACACACAAACACACAGTAAGTATGCATTATATTCACACGATCTGACTAGTTGCACCATATTTTTGCACAGTTTTGTCTATCCGCATGTGTGCGTCTACTCACCCAGAGAAGTGGGGCAGAGGAAGACTCTCCTGGGAGACTGCCACCCTCCTCCCCCTCTTCTCTCTTCTACCTCCTCTCCTTCCTCCATGGGAGTCAGCTGCTTACATGTTTCATCCTGATACACCAGCCTAAAGAGTACACACACCCACATACACAAAGTTAGTTAATAAAAGACAGACCCAAAAACTGATATAATTTAGAGGTGACAACTACAGTGTTCAATGTGTTTTTTTGAGTCAGCAGTACATGTCAGAGGAGAGAGAGTGGTCGTCCTCGTGGTACTCTCTGTCGTCGGCGTAGCTCTCATCATACGTCTCCTCTGTTGAGCCCTCCCCTCTTTGGATGATTGGCAGACGGCTGTCACTTGAGTCCGAGCTGCAAACGAGCGGACGAGCACATAACCGAAACAAACAACAAACAAACAAACAAACAAAGTGAACGCAAACACAGACCATGGACAGAAAAACAGGTAGACCCATTGGCAGACAGATACATGAACACACAGACAAAAAGAAGCAAATGATTAGCAAAAGACTCAGAGAAGAGCTTAAGAGGAGAGACTGAGGGGCCCACTGAGACTTAACTATAGGGATAGGGACAGAAAACAGGAGAAAGAATAGGAGGAAAAAGCTAGAAGAAAAAGAAGGAGGAGAGGCAGGTGAGAACTAGTTTGTTAAAGCAAAATGGTAAAAAGCATCAAAGGCAACACCTGGAATATGATAAACTGATAGCACGACTGAGGTGCAGACATCTTTAAAAAACAAAGATCAAGATATACATAAAGGCTTGTTACAGGTAATGTTGTTAGCTAATGCTCAGAGAGCAGTATTTTAATGTTGGCCTACTGGGAAATTAAACAGGCACTTTTTATGCTGTTCTGTACCCTGATCATTTTAAAATGCAGGCCAATAAAAGTCAGAGAATCAGGCACTGTCTTTTCCACTCATCTTTAAGAAGTGGACACAAACACACTGAAACACACAAAAATCTTCAACTGTCCTATAACTGGTTCTTTTCAAATTCTGAAATATCTGCATTATCATCTATATGAAATGGATCTCTCTTTGTATTCCAAAGATGTCTTCTCACCTTACCTGTCCACATCTGTTTCATACTCCAGACTTAAGCTTTAAGGAGACATCATGACATTTGAAATTTAATGTTCTCTTCTTCAGCAGATTGTTTGCTTAATGGCTGCAACATGTCAGCTCCCCAAAAACACCTGTTATGTGTTGTGTCTTAAATGAAAACCAAGTCACAACAACCTGCTTAGCTTGCAGTTAGCAGTACCCATTATTTCAGTAATAAACATTCAAGAATACATCTGACTATTTTTTATTTGTTTCAAACACCAACATATAAACTGCTCTTGAAAACTGCCTGGTGAAGAAAAACAAAATCACATTTCAAAATGTCAAGATGTCTCTTTAACACACAGCTATTTAAGGGCTCCACAGCAAACTCTGGGTTAGAACGGCGTTTGATTAAAACCTGATCAGGACTGTCATTGGTGCATTTGATCAAGCTCAATCCACTTGGCAGCTGGGTTGAGGTTACTCTTCTCACTACTTTGCCTTGCCTTTAATGCAGCACTTAATTCTAGATCATTTACTGTCTCTATGCAGCGAATGTGAATTAGTTAAACTCCCCTCTCTAACTGACTGTAATCAAACGATCCTTTACTGAGGATCGTATTCTTCAGTAGACTTGATTCTGTACATGCAGGCTAATCTACAAGGATCAAGGTATTATATAACGAAAGCAGAGGCCTTAAACCGTGCTTCTCAAAGGCTGGAAGATGCTGTGTTTCTTCAAGAAGGAATAAGTGATCAACATGTTTACAATTTTGCTGCCTTGTTGGGAATGAGGCTAAAAGCATTGTTTGTCCTGAGGATAATGCTAATGGGTAGACCACAAAGGTCGTTAAAATCAAAGTTCATCCTATGGAACATGGATGTGTTGAGAGAATTGAATGGCAATATGCCTGTTAGACTGAATGATCTCCTGTACATAATAAAAGGAAAAGCTCATTGTGCGTCTAAAAGAGGAAATATTCATCCTCCTGGGGAGTTTGTACTCACTGGATATTAAGGTGATTACTCTTTTTAGACTTTAGATTTCGGTAGTTCTCATGTTCAATTTTCTTGCTAAATAAAGTGATGGGTTGCCAAAATCTTAAGGAATCATCCTACAGGGACCATGAATATCCAGAACAAATGAATGACAATCTACATATTACTCTGGACCTGTTGATGGACAGACCATCTCTGCTCTGTGTCTACAATGCCAAACAGAAAAGAGTAACCATGTCAATGCAAAATTAGTTTGACCCAGTTTGTTGTATTTGGACTGAGCTATTAGAATCATAAGATAAGTATGAGCTTTCAGATGTTTCCACACCTTACAATTTCTACATAAATGATGGACAAAAAGCAGACATTGTGTCTAACCCAGACCTGCCATATAAATACAGTAAAACAGCAGAAAATTGGAGCAATAAGAGCCTTTGATAGAAAAGGTTTGGCCACCTTGCACCAAACTGTCTATCTATGGCTTTGGTAGCAGATTTTATGGTAGCAGCATAGAGCCTGACTTTTGCTATAGCAACTAAAGCATTATGTGCATAGCAACACGACTCACTATAGCACTCTGACAGCGATGCCATTTTATATAGCATTATGAGACCTTTTTGCACAGATTTTGGGGTCTAACACCACACAGTCTCTCTCTCTCACACGCACACACACACACGCATACACACACTTTATCTTTCTGTCCCCTGGCAACATACCGCATGAGGGTGTCATAAAAAAACGTCCTGCTTGCCACCAGAAACAAAAGACAAGGAAGGAGAGGAAGAAGGAAAAAGAAAAGAAGGAAATAGAAGAACCATTTATGTCCATACTGAAATGTTATGAAAGAAACAACTCTTAACCACTTTAGTGAGAGAGGAACATGTTAAAAACACTAAAACACAGATATAAGCTGCTGTCCTCCCTGTACACACCTCTTCGGAGGAAAGCACCACGGAGGTCTTGGCAGCAGAATGGGGGTGAGCGGCTGTCCCGTGTGCCCATCCACAGTGCTTATGGATGGGCTTGGGAATCGGCTGATTCCCTGGGTCGCCACCCCGGCCATGCCAGTGTTGTTGGCGTTGTTGATGTTGGCATTGGAGCCTGATGAGGAGTAAGAGGAAGGGGTGAAAGTGGTTGAGTCCATGAGCTTCTCGTGGGACGGGCTCTCGCCTTCACAAGGGGAGCCCTTCTGGCTGATGTGCAAGGGACGCTGGGTAGTGAAGGACTGCGGGAAGGAACCGCGGCCATCACTCTGGTTGTAATAGTTGACGTGGTTGCTGAACAACCCACCCGTACGCTGTGGGGTCAGAGAAGAGAGAGAAATATGAAGAGGGGAGGAAGGGAAATTGAGATAATGGAGAGGAAAAGGGAAGAGGATAGATGAGAAAAGAAGTGGTGGAATCGTGGACAAAGACAGGGAGTTAAACTTATGTTTAAGTTAAAATATCTTTATATTCCACTACACTCAAACACTCAGAATGACTTCTGTCACATTCACCGCTAGCAGCAACAAAACTTTACTCAGCCAAGATGGAGAAGCAAAGAAAAGGTCTGGTATCACAAACCAGGTAGTGGAGTCATATTTGCAATGTATCCCCAAATTAGAAATGTACTTTTAACTGATGAAATTTTTGACATGGGAGCAGAATGGTGATGAGACTGAATGAATTAAACACTAAGTCTTCATCCAAAATCTCAATAATGGTCATAGGAATGTGTTGTTTATTGACTTGCTCAAATATATACTCATAAAGATTATCTTATTTAATCTATATTACATATAGTATGTAAAATTAACAATACAGAGCAATAAACAAAACAAATCACAAGAATGTGGCAGTAATACTTCTATGGAGGCTGTATGTCATGTATGTAGTTTCTGTCAGAGGTTTACATTTGATCTAATAATTTTTGTTTTGAACGAAAAAAATGTGAATACTGGTTGTGCTTCCAAAATACAATTAAAATTAAGTTTAAATTTAGTTCATTGTCTGCAGTGATTGGTGGTCAAGCTATGTGGTGGAGAATGAAGCCTTTTAAATACCTTTTTGAACTTGAGCACATGCAAGCATGTCTGTGTATGTGCATGGAGCGGTATAAGGCTTCAAGCTGGACGCTGACCATCTCTCTCTCTTTCTCGCTCTTTCTCTCTCTCTGGAGAGTGAGTGAGGGTGTGTGTATCCAACCTTTACCCTGAAGATATCGTCCTCGGATGCAGCTGAAACAGGCTCCTTCAGGCCTTTATCCAGCTCCTCCTCCACGGTCAGGTCTCCAGAGATGGCCCTCCGAATCTCTGGACCAATGTCATGCAACGTCCGCAGGCCCGCCTACACACAGACCAAACACCCTCAAGTAATGCATGTGTATATGGAATAACATAGTGACCGACATGTTTAATTCACTGTCAAAACACAGAACCAAGGCATCTTCTCCCTCATAATATTTCATAACCTACTGCTGTCTTAACAGATATGTACAGATTTATGATGTGGATTAAGCAAAACCTCTGTGTGTTTGTGTACCTGCAGAGAGAGGGCAGTTTTGGGGGGCACCTTGGCCACCAACCCTTGCTCTTTCCTCTTCTTAAACTTGCGGAAATATTCCTGGATGAGGAAGGTAGCGTAGAACTTCCCGACTGTTACCTCATCATCTGCAAGAAATAAACAAATCATGGCAGATTAATGAAATTGAAATTAAAGTATAGTATAGTGTATTGACAAGTAATAGTTTCAATATTTGCCTTTAAGGTTGGATGAGCTAAATGAAACTGTTGCAGTGTATACATACCGCCAGCAGGGGGCACTACTTGATCCAAGAGCTTCATGCTTGTTCTCTTCCAGATTTTCTTCACTATTGCCCTTAGCTCTTCATTGGCCTGCTCCAGATTACCTTCACACACACAGACAATATCTGTATACAGTTCTGTATTTCCACATGTAAGGTTTCTTTGTAACAGAAAACTACATTTAACACTGTCAGGAGAGTCAAAAGTGTATTTACGCTACAATACTGGGATGAAGATGGGGCAACATAGTGGGAGTCAAGATACATACATATATATTTATGATGATTTGGCTAGTATGTGTGTATCTTGTGTCTCAACTGTGTAAGAGTGTTTGCTCTTGTGTGTGTGTGTTACCTTCCGTCTTGATCCTGAGTGCAGTTCTGACCAGGGCAAACAGTGTGGCGTTAAACATCACTGTTCCATCGCTGTTCAGAGGCATGTTCATCGATACGAGACGCTGCAGGAGAGAGAAAATATTTCCTGATCAAGATACATTTTTAGATAAAGTGATGAGTATATAAATTTATTTGTCAACTGCCAATAGATGCTGGCAGCTGGCAGTTTGTTGACAGTAGTTTAACACTACGATCACTACTAATTTTCCTCTGGAGAGTCGTCAGTCTGAATATCTGAAATATTTTCTCTTCATGTAGGATCTGTTGTCAGTGTGCCATTTGAGTCATTGTAGAAGGTGTTATGAGCTGTCAGTATGTCATCACATTGATATCACAAAGACACATTTCCTTATATTCATCACACTCAAATCAAATAGAGTAGATTTACTTCTGCTCCAAAATAGCAGCAGAATGAATTTTGTTTATTTTTTAATAATTCTGCAGCCTTTTTGAGAATTTGTAGAAATACATGTGTGTGTTTACCTTGCAGGCCACCCTATGTGGACAGAGCTTTCCAAAGCCGAGGGGAGGCTGGATTCTCCGCAGCAGAGTCACCACATCCAGGTGCTTTATCCTTCCCCTGGAAACAGTACAGCCATCACATTATAATGACTCTCTACATAAACTGTAATAGAAAGATGAATTTTTTGGTTGACATATGCATGTTGTAAGTACTCTGTAAACTTACTTAGCTTCTGGATCATATTCAGCCCAGATCCTCTTGAATTCATCAAGATGATGCGGCCCCAGGATCGACCAATCACGCGTCAGGTAGTCAAAGTTGTCCATGATGACAGCCACAAACAGGTTGATGATCTGTGGAGAATCAGCAAGCAGTCAAAAACAAAAGGAATCAATTATGGATTATATTTCAAATCATAACCTATAACACCATGTAGTGAATGTAAAATCTAGCAAATAATCTTTTCAAGGAACATTTTTTTTGTTTTCTTTAAGGGTGTGCTCCTGAACTAGAATTCATCAGTATTTGTGATTATTACTTTTATTACTATAATCATAACGAATGCAGTCTTTGAATAATGTTACTGTGCTCACCAGAAAGGCACAGAGCATGTAGAAGCTGACAAAGTAAATGATGGCAAACTGGCTTCCACAATCGTCGTTGGAGGAGTTGGTCTCATTGGTCGATCCTTTCTCGCACGGCCGATTGGGCGAGCACGCCAGCATAATCTCCTGCCAAGCCTCACCTGTTGCACATCTGATAGACAGACATGCATGCACACACCCGCACAAATATGCACACACGTTGGCGCACATGTGCATGCAAAGATATTCACATATATAGAAAAAACGCACAGAGGTACAATTACATGCATAGATGTGCGCATGTGTGCAGCCATGCACCAACATGAAGCCATGTGTGCATTTATGCATAAAAACACACATACACACCCATTGAATGTGTGCATGTATGCATACAGGCATACAAGCATATAGTAACACACACACGCACATAGATACAGAGACAGACAGAGGCAGACACATACACACATAAACACAAACACACACAAAAATGCATAAGTGTTAGAGTGTGAACACCATAGAGAGCAAAAGCAACATTAATCATAATCATAATCCTGTAAAAATGCACTGAATTTACAGAGCACTGGCAAAGAAAAGTGATTTTATATCCAACTACACTGTCTTCCATTCTGAATACTTCAGTCCTATTTGTCTTCTTTAACTCGTATGTTGTTATTAATCATTTTTGTTGGCTTTTGTCATTATCTATGAAGTGTTGACTGTTTTCAGGCCTCAAACTAGACAACACTATGAAGTATCCAAGATGCTGTCTCTTTGAATGGAAGCCCAATGCTATGATATATTCCATGAAGGGGTCAGCACATAGAATATGAATGAATAGAAAAGACATTTTTAAAATAATTTTCTGGAAAACATCTTACACAAATGATAAAATGTCTGAGAAACCACAACATATTTTATCATATCTGATCTATGCTTTCAGTTTCCATGGTTTTTGTCCCCTGCATGGAATCTTACCATCATTGCAACCACATAGGACAGATCCAGGTAGTTTAAATGTTTTATCAGTGGAGTCCTCTGACAACTTAAGGACCTGCTCTCCTTTGTGGACCAGAATATTTTGTGGTAAACCATGTTTGTATAATCAGCTAGGTGTCAACGTAGATTGCTGGTGAGTAACCGGTGATTTTATATCATATCTACATATAAACAAGTAGATTTCTTTAACTCTTGGCACAGTAGCAGTAACATGGTCTCATAATACTAACAAAACATTTTCCCACGCTCTTATTCAGAGTGAAGTCACAGAGTCGGCTGAATTTACAACTTGACATTTACAGATATCCTGGCATTTAATTAACCCACTGCTGTCATAAAATGTCAGAGGTAACGTTTAATGTAAAATATAAAATGCTTGTCAGCGTAAATAGAAGAGAGCAAATACAGGAGATCAAAAAGGGGAGAAAAGTTATTTTTGTTGGTGTAACACTACAGAAATGAATGATGGAGGTAAAGGAAGAAGAGAAAAATAATAATGTAGAGAGAGCAGAAGATGTTAACTTCGAAACCATCAACAAAGGGTACAGCTTTAGGGAAATTGTAATTAGGAGGAACATGAGGGAAGAAAAGAAAAACAGGGAAAAGAAGAAAATAATGAAGATGAGGAGTGTAGGCATCTTCCTCACCTGAAGAGCAACAGCACTGCCTGAGGGAATGTCTGGAAATTGTTGTTCCTGTTGATCTGCGTGTTGTCCCGCAGCGCTATCTTACCAAACATCTGCACGGAGGGGAGGAAGTAGTCACAGCACACAGGACATGACGTCAGCATTGACAAGTGGGAAGTTACTGCTCTTGGGGACAATGAAAATTAGAGGCCGACTGTTCCCAGAAAATCAAATCAAAGTGTCTCCCTCCAATCACCAATGCACAATCAACTCAGAACAGAAAGACAGATGGAGCGAGGAAGAGGAAAGATAAAGACTGCTGGAGGAGGAAGAAAAGTGGACGAGGGAAGGACGACGTGACCGAACAGGAACTCTGGATGACGAGACTCCAGGAAGACAGACACAGGACGGAGGCCAGCTAGAGGAGAGGACGAGAGAGAAGCAAAGACGACAGAGGGAGGGAAACAAGACAACATGACGACAGCTTACCTGCATGCCGATGACAGCGTATATGAAGAATAGCATCACTATAAGCAGAGCTACGTAGGGCAGTGCCTAAAGAGGAGAGAGACACATCAGTGACACGTTGTGGACAGAATTATCCTGCGCCAAGGCTGGAATCTATTCACTTTCATTCAAACCTCACACATCCAGTTAGTCGATGACTGATTTAAGTAACTATTTTAACAGGCCTGGTTAACCTCACACATGTATTGCTTTTTGTTTTTAAAAATAGCAGGTGCAATATGATGAACATCTTGGCACATCTTAAAGTGAAAGTGAACAGAACTGCAGCCCTGTGTGTCACAACACCAAAAACAATCCAGAACAAATCATCTGACTTAGGAGTAAAAATGCCTCAGTAAATCCATAAACTGCTCTCTGAGTTTAGCCAGGAGACCAGTCCCATCGTACTGTGCATCAACCAAATATGGCCAGAACAGGTATGTCTTCTTTATTTACATGCCTGTGTGGTACTGAACTCCTGGCTAACATTACCCCTGTGCCTGGAAGAGCAGGGCCAAATCATGATGAATAACTAAAAGGTTTAAGTTTGATTAAGTGTCAATATGTAATCCACTGACAAATGAAATATGCATAAAGGGTTGAGTCAGCTTTAAAAATACTATTTCTGTTCAGTACAGTAATATATTCATGACCACTGCTCAGTTTAAATTTAAAACCTGGAGTCTGGATTTTGCTGTATCACCAGTGTTTTGAATATGAGATGGCCCGTCTCGGCTAACACAAGAGAGAGAACAGATTATTTTCACTTCCCTGTAACTCTCTATCAAATGATTTAATTTTTTGGTGAAGTGCATCGTTAAACTTATCTAAAACTTGACCCGCCTACAGGGGATGGTGAGCTTTCAGGTGTTAGTAGTAGGGTGTTTGAGAAGAAGTGGAGGAAGAAGAGGAGAGATGAGTAAGAAAGAGGAGAATAAACTAGATTGCTGGTTAAGTTTCTTGAGTTCCTGCCTGTTTCCCAACTTCATATGCCTACATTTATCCCTGCCTTTGCAGCAAGACTCCTAAACCTCCTCTCCATTACCTTACACCATCCCTCTTTCTTCTCCCCCTTCAACACATAGGCTTAACTGTCTGGCATCCCATCTATCTGACTTCTTCCAAAAAATAAGAGGTGAAGAGGAGGGAGGAGGCAAGGAAAGGAAAGGTGGCTTGTGAGACCCCATCAGGCTGGATTTACACAAGCACAAGGATATTTTTAGCCCTATGCAACTCTGACTACTAATTTAGATTAAAGTATTTAATCTACATTTACACAACACTGTGTGGTAAATAAATTTGCATAAAGTTTGCATAAACTCTGTGGTGTAAACGGGAAAGGTGGTAAAAAAGTAATATGGCCTCAAAAAAAGGCTCCAATCTGAGTTGCATTTGGGTTAAAATTCCACTCTCTGTTCTGTGTAAACCCAACCCCCTACTCTAGCATGTTGTGTCCGGTTCTCCCCTCACTTGGAAGGATTTGATGAAGGTCCACAGCAGGGTCCGAATCCCTTCCCCGCGAGACAGCAGCTTCACCAGCCTCATCACGCGGAACAGCCGGAAGAAGGTGATGGAGATCCTGGCGTTCTCTTCAGAGTTCTGCAGTCCCTTTTGGTGGGGTTTGGTGTTTTTTTAGAAAAAAACACAGGACGCATGGGAACACATGCAGAAAGGTAAGGATGGGAAACACGCACACACACAAACACACACACAAACACACACACACAGAGGTAAAGATGATCATACAAACATACACACATGCAGACATACAAGTAACATTCATATGCATATTCCCAGCCACACATTTGTGTAGATGTAAATATGCACAACACACACACACACACACACACACACACACACGTACACACACAGACACACACACACACTGAGTTAATAAATGGAAATCTGCGTCCTACAAAATCCCATCAAAATCAACTGACAAAAGAGATCTGGGAGAGAATCGGGCAATCATGCTTATTTTTCTGGCTTCATGGAAAAATCACTTGGCAGCAAAAAGATTCACAAACTATCCATCAGCTTTCTAAATATACCTGCCTCAACCTCTCTTTATATGATAGACATGCTCAACTGTGCAATTACACAAGTCAGATTTACTTCAGTTAACTGTCACCTTACTGAACCATCAACATTAAAAATAACTCCACTGATCTTTATCAATATTGCTGTTTCTGAAATCAAGCCACGTTGCTGTTACTTCCACCTCACCTCTAATTTATTCTCATTCTGTGGAAATCTAGATGAAGAAAACACTCTTGAGTTTCATTTCTATAACCTATTACAAATAATTCCAGCCTTGCAATGACATCTGACAAACAAGCATTGAAATACTTTAGGAGTGCCTGAAGTAAATCGTCTTACGAAGCTGAAAGATTTGGTTTGCACTGGTATGGACTAAAATTCTAATAGCTGAGACTATGCCAGAGAAATTTCCATCGATGGAGGTAAGCTCTTCATAAATCACTGATAACAATTCACAACAGATACAGTGCAAAAATCTTTGCCTGAAGGCAGATTCCTGTTTCAATAAATCATGCAGGGCAGGCTAATTGTTTGTCTGTCACGGAGCAACTGGCCACCGGGAGAAACAATCCAAAGGTGGATAAAGATATTACTGTCCAATCCAGCCACTGCCAGGCGCAAAACTAATATTTTCATGGTTGGCAAATCTCCTCACCCTTATTTTTTGTTTACAATGATATTCTAGAAACTGTTCTCACCCCACCAGTTGTTTTATTTGCAGAGTTCTTTCCAAGGCATTTGGGTAATCAATTATTTGGTATACACTGGAAATTTGTCCCTTATTCAAAATATACCTCAACAATGCTCTGATATACAAGTATGAGAGACACTGTAGCTGTAACTGTCTATTGTCCCAGTACTCATCCACAGGAAATAACTCCATGATGAAATATTCAGCCATCTTGCTGAGTGCTGTTCTAATACAGATTATTTATTTATACTGCTGCTGCTGCTCATTCTCAGGGACAAAAAGAGGGAAAAACAATGGCAACATCAGGATTTGTGTAAAGCATGATGCACTTAATATAGCCACCAAGGACCCAGTGTATTATTCATAATTATATAACAATAGTGTACGAGTCAGGTGAAGCCAAGTATACTTTTATTTTTCAAGCAAATCCATACCAAATCTGCAGCAGCCATAACAGCAGTAACAGCACTTGGACATATAAAATGACTATACAGGGTCAGAAAATCAACATCTAACTACACAAACACACCAGTATGCATGGAATAAATCTGACCATTTAAGAACCACAACAATGCCATACTACTTCTGTCTCCACTGTAAAAATTACATGTGACCCTAAAAACACAAGCTCAGTCAATCTGACCTCTAAATCTGTTTCATGCCATTTGTGTTTTTCCAAGAGGCCATCAATTCTTTATGCTAATCCCATATAGAAAACACAGTGTGCTCCTGAAAAGAAGTTGCCATTCTCCACACATCTTACTGCAGTTTGGGATAGCAGACGTCATATGTTACTTTTCAACATTATACACTGTGTTTAGTTGAGTTGTGTCTTGTTCTGTTGAAAATAAAGATAGAACATTCCTCAGAAATGATTATTTTATATCACCAGGGTGCTTTCTAAGCATCACTTTTTTTTGTAGTGACACTGCAGTGTTGACAAGTAGCACAAGACAAGAGTTGTCCCAAACTCCACTGACAGATATGCTGAAAATAACACATCCTTTTGAAGAGTGTAAGTCAAAAGTCTGGACTGCATGTAATACCACAACTGGACCACAATGCGGACCATTGCACCATTGAGAGAGGGGGGGGCAGTGAGTGAGAGAGGTACAGTGACAGTAAGTGTAACAGAGACAGAGAGAGTCTGAATATGAAGAATAGTTTGAATTATTCAGAAACAACAATAGACTGATTCACATATAGATAGATAGACAGACAGATAGACAGACAGACAGACAGACCGATAGATAGATAGATAGATAGATAGATAGATAGATAGATAGATAGATAGATAGATAGATAGATAGATAGATAGAT
>JAOXYL010000002.1:8524947-8537427 GCA_028564955.1 Terapon puta
GATAGATAGATAGATAGATAGATAGATAGATAGATAGATAGATAGATAGATAGATAGATAGATAGATAGATAGCAGGCCAGTGGAGAAGAGTGAAAGAAAGAGAGGCAGCGTGGTAGCGTGACCATGATGGCTTGCGCTGATGACGAAGCACTTACGATACCACACCCATAAGGGAAGAGGGAACAACTGGAAAGCCATGGGGGAGGTGGGGGCAGAGGGGCGCCATGGCAACAACAATAGCCACTCAAGGAAAGTCACAAGACTCCAGTTATACCAGGCCTGCACAATACAGTGCCCTTCACCATACAAACACATATATATAACATGTAAAAGTACAAACAACAGCTACTTTAATGTAACTCTGGACATGCTGCAGAAGATGACAGCGGCAGAGGGTACAGGACGAGGGAAAAGCCAAAAGTTTTGGATCATACCATGGATGGCGTAGCAGGAGGAAGGATGGAGGAATGGAAGGATGGAGGGATGGTGGAGGAGGTAGGGAGGCGGACGAGGTTACCGTCGGAGCGTACCATTGGCCTTACCGCAGGGGGGTGAGAGGAGGAAGAGGAGGAGGAGGAGGACGAAGAGGAGGAGGACGAGGACGAGGAGGAGTCAGCTGGCTTTAAGGAAAGGCAACAAAGATCAGCACCAGAGCAGCGCCTTGGTATATGGTGCATGTATGCATGTGTTGCTGTGCATGTATATATTGTGTGTGTGTGTGTGTTTTTTTTTGTTTTTTTTTGTGAAAAGTATAGTGAGAATTTCGCAGGAGCCCAAGACATAAAATAACTCACAAACCACCAAGCTAGTGAAGGTTCAGTCTCTGATCAACCCTCACATGGCGTAAAGGTGAAAAACAAATTTGGACCAGGAAAAAGAATTCTGTAAGATATTACCACCTATAGAGACTGGCCCCATCCTGTGTGAGGGCCACGTCAGACTGAATCACTTCTTTTAATAATACTAGAAAAGTGAAACATGAAAAGATATTTTGGACATTTGGAAATTCAATGCCACGAGGGCCAGAATAATGACTTATGATCTGGGGTGGCCACAGTAGGGATATGATGTGTATGTGTGTGTGCAACATAGCCTAAGTCATGTGAGGCCATGATGTGTGTGATAGGGGATAAAGAGGCGCCTCTGTAGCTATCTGTTTTTTCTTTCTGCCAGTTGAAGCTACTGTACAGTAACACTGGTTGAAGCTTCAGCTCAACTCCAGTTACCAAATGCATTTTGGCATTAAAAGACAATGCCTCCTTTGAGTGTAAGTGTTATTCAAGCTGTTCTTTGACCTGAGAATAGTAATATTAATCTACTTTCAGGTCAGAGGCATCAGAATACCACAATAAAAAAAGAAAGGTTAAGATCATCTCAGTCACTGCCGAAGATGATTTATGATGCCTTTGGAGATCGAAGCCCACAAGTATTTACATAACACAGGCACAAAGATAACATACTGTAGGGTAACACCCATTGGTCGTCACTGGTACTGCAATATTTTTACATTGCTGTGAGTGATAGATTAACTAGCGGTTCAATCTATAACTCAGGAGCTGTTCACTCTGCTATTGGCCCTGTTAGAATGCCTTCCACAAAATAATGCCTCTTCATTCCCAGTCTTTCCTGGAATAAATAAGGTCATGAGTAGTAAAATCAGGTTTGAAGGAAGGAAGAGGCAAGAGAGAAAAAAGTAAGAGAAAAAAGCAAATACAAAGATAAAGGGAAAGGGAGAAGAGCAAGGAAAGAAATTTTGCAAAGAAGATTGGAAGGAAAAGGGGGATTATGGATTATGAAATCAAGGGAATGGCAGAAAAGTAATAAAATGAAAAAAATGAAAAATGAAAAAAACAGGGAAGGAAGAAGGGAATAAAGCATTTAAAGGAATTCTAACAGAGCCATACACACAACTTTATGATTACACACAGTGATGATGTTCACAGAGTAATAGGTTACTATATTTTATCAAGTAGTCTTGATACTGATAACCTTGTATTACAAGTACGCAGTCTGTACCTCTTTTGTAACTGGCTAGCAACCAGTACAATCATAAGATGTTGAAAATTTGAGCATGAGAGAAGTGTGTACTTGTGTTTGTGTGTGTGTGCATGTCTGATGTGAAGAGCTAGGGCATTAAGGTGTGAAAGGAAGGAAAGTTGGAAGGAAGGACAACTGTGGGAAGAAATAAAGGGAGGGAGGGAAAAGTGATGGATAAAGGGAAGACAAGGATGAGTCGGAAAGATGGGCAGGAAGGAAAGAAGGACACAGGGAGGGAATATGGCACTGATTCACAGGAAGTAGAGTCTAAGTAAAAACTGAAATATGGTAAAAATGTGTGTGTTTGTCTGTGTGTATGTGTGAATTAGACAAAGGGCCAGCTCAGTCAATTTAAACAAAATTTTGTTCTGAATTTGCTTCAATTTCTAAATGAAATCAAAGCGGTCAACCAGAATCTCAACTCAAATTATTCCTCTTTATGATATTTCACATTATGAAGTGGCACAAAACAAATTACAGAGACTACAGCGGACTTGGCCCTGGAGAATCGGTACGTGGAGACTAATTTCAACCAAAAAAGTCCTTCAAGGCTGAACTACTGTGCAGATGTGAGTTACTGTATTTGCAGCTCATCGGATTTATGAGCTCATTTGAGGTCTCACATTGCACGTCATGTTTTCAAGCAGAAATTTCATCAGTTCAATCACTTCCATAGGTAACATGGGTTTCTGGAGAACATCCATACCCTAGAATAAGGTTTATAAGCCTCTTTGTTCATTATGTTCCATACATTGTAATAATATGAATGAATAATACATTTCAGCACATTTATAATGTGCTGGAAATAAAGACAACTAAACAAACTCATATTTCGATTGCAAATAGAACATGGTTGTCTTCTGAGCTCATTTGAAAAGCATAAGAGACCCATGTTATCCAGCTTGCATTTCTGGTGAGCAAGCAGCACCACAAACCAACGAGTAGGAAGACAGAGAGAAGGAGAGAGATAAACATCCATAAAAGAAGAGTTAAAGTGAAACACAAAAAGCTCAGAAAGAGAAGGAGAAAGATGGAGAGGAGAAGAGGAGGCATTCCGAATAGAGAGAAAGGAAAAAGAGAAATAGATGCAGTCCATACTGGCATCGTCCGCAAGACACCGCTCAGAGCAAACCACTACCAGTCTGTTCACACTACTTCTACTCAAACCAAAACCAAAAACGTAAAAGAAAACCATATAAGATTTAAGAAGCACCCGCAGGTTGCTGGGGAGAATTAGAGACCCAGCATTAAGAAAGTATTCTGATTTAATGACCACAAAAAGTGCTGTTAATCTACGTCAACGAGCACCCAACAGAGCAGCAAAGTGGGTGCACTCCAACAAGATATTTTGGCCATTTAATATTTACAAAAAGCAAAGTGGTAACATTTTAAAAGCTGGCCTGTTATTGCACTTCACTGTGTACTTAGAAATGCAATGGAAGAGAGGTAGCTGTTGGCAAACCGCTACTATTGGTTTCTAATTGCATTGCTCAGTACATTAAAAAGTGTTCACTTGTGCTTCAGTGACTGATGAAATACAGTAGCAGGCTAAAATCTAAAATGTCTAAGTGACAGGGTCCCAGTTCAAGAAGAGCCAAGAGTTCTCACAGGATTGAAGTGCGGAGGGTTTCTTAAAAAAGGAAAATATACAAAAAAAGTAGCTTGGGCATCTCATTACCCAAATCATTAAAAATCACCAGAGAAGAAAAAAGACTTGGGGCATGCCTTTAGGTTAGGGGTGAGAGAGGAAAATAATGAGTCATTCAGAAAGAACTGCAAACCAATCAACCAAATCAATCAAACCAAATCAAATGCAAACTCCAAACCAAAGTGTTAGGTGCAACATCAGTGACTTGTATAGATGACAAAGATGTATATCTCTGGCCCAGTGCTTAAATATGTCTACTATTATTTTCAAAAGAAATGTTTCATGTAAAATCTATTTTTCTCCTTCTGACAGCCTTTATGAAGTGTTTAATATTTATTTATTTATCTATAAACACGTATTCTTTCCCTCAAGGTCAGGTAAATTTACTGTCTGCAAGGCAACAATGGGAGTTAAACATTTATGACAGTTTTTGTGCTTCCCCTGTGAACAAAGTCCTGTGATAACGACACAGAACAACTGAATAAAAGATTCTAGTAAAATATCCAAGTACAGTTTGGAAATTACCCAGTGTTGTTTACAAGCAGCTTTGTCAGCCTCTCAAGGGAACAAATGGATTCCCTTTCTCAAGGCACGAAAACAGCTGCCAAGCTCATACACCCCTGGGATACACTAACCTTATTTGTATTCCTGACCAGTGCTGTCTGAGGTGAAACACACTGCATTCCACCATGAGGGAACATACCTGTGTACCTGTATGCATACTCTCTCCCTGCTTTAAGCATCGGAAGGAGGATGTGAGAGGATTTCAGCCAAATCTGTACTTAATGTGTCTAAATGTGGAGTAAAGATGTATCTATAATTCATGTAACATAATCAAAAACTAAACTACATATATAAATGTCTCAGTTTAACCTAAGACCTTTTATGTCCATGTCCTCATGTACACTGACTTCATGGATGGAAAGCTGCAAGTTCAATGAGAAGATTGATAACGCTTTGATAACTGAATGTTTCAGTGACGCTTGCACTTATTATTAGCTAGTATTGTTATTAGCATGAATACTAGAAGCAGGGGGAAACAAAATTCACCTACCAAAAGCTCACAATTTCAAATTTAACGAACAAGACATGGGAAAGTATTGATCTTCTCTTAGAAAAAGCAATTAAGTGTATTTTCACAAATGTCAAACTAATTTTTTAAAGGATCAATTAAATTAAGAACCTGCAATTAAGAATGAAGTGCTGCATTTAGAAGATGATCCGCAGAGAGATTAGATGTTTTAATTGCTTTGTAGAAACCAAACAAGGCTGGTATGCATGTCTTCACAAGTTGACCCACAGACAATATATCAAAGTTAGAATTTTTGAGAGCTGCTTCTACCTACTGAGGTAGCTGAGTGATTGCTATTTGACATGTAAAGATTTGCAGCTGAGGCATCCAATGGAATGAAGTGATAAACTCGCTTACAAAAGCTATCACAGTATAAAGAATGTCTTTTTTATGACATTAAGCTTTTTAGCCAGTCTGATCATAGTACAAAACGATTTTCTGCTCTGGCAAATCAGCATACACAGCAAAACTTATCATTTTCTAAGGCTAAATGAAGCTGAGTTCTGTCTAGCCACACTTTGCAGTTTGCATTCTCTTGCCAAAGAGCACTTTGAATATCACATGAATAAAACACCAATTATCCCTGAAGTGTAAATACGATAGACCCTCAACATTTGACTTGTGTTTGGGATAGTCATTCTTATTCAGCCCCACTGTTGACCATAGGGCCTCCACGTCGATAATAAATGAATTCATACATACATTTACATAAATTTCACGGGTCCTGAGTAAATCCATTTATGGATCAAATTGTTCCCCATGTCTGCCCATTGCTATTGTCGGACAAAAATGTAAAAAAAAAATAAATAAAAAAGCAAAAAAAAAAAAAAAAAAAAGCCTTGCAACTGCATCTTGTATTTTTCTCATTTGAATTTAAAGTTTCCCTGGTGATTTGTAAATTGAGAGTTTCATGACCCTTGGGTTGAAACTCCAAACTGAAAAATGTTAATCTGCAATTGTTTCTTCTTTCCAGAAAACCATTGTTGGCAGAAATATGGTTCAACATTACACATATTACCAGGCCTGGATATACCACCTTTTAGTCTGTCATGCTATACAGTGTCCATCATGCCAGGGGACATGGACACTATCCCCTGAGGCAATGATAAAAGATCAAATAAAGGCAACGTGAAAACAAACCAAGTGCTGAGACAATGCAATAGATTCTATTGGCAAATGCAATAGTTTTTGATGCTATTGATGTTCAGCAGACCGAGGCATGAATACCCATCTGAAGCAGCTTCAAATATTAGTAAATATTATTATCATATCATTATGATACAAAATAATTAAAAACTAAGATTTTATTTGCAGCCATATTACACTACCGTAGATATACTGAAAACACTGAGAAAAAGTTGGGAAACAACGTTTCTTACAACCTCCATGTTATAAACAACACATTTTAATACAAATATGAATGATCATTTTTGTTCCCATCAGCCAACATATTTATTATAAATTAAACACACCATATCTTAATCATCATTTAGCTGTTAATGGTCAAAGTTTTCTTGTAAAAAAATTGTTTTAATTTACATAAATTAAACTTCAGAGGGTAATTTGGTCTGTTTTGACTGTGCTACATCTGGCTGCTTTCACTGCCAGACTACAGCCATTTCTGAAGTTCAAATGTGGTGCAGCTGAAGTTTCCTAATCATTTGAAAGCATGCGAGATGGGTATCGGCACTCGGTCTGTTTGTGTGTGTGGAAATGGCAGAGCAGGCAGGCAGGAAGGGAGGGAGGGAGTTGGACTACTTACGTTAACCTCAGTGATCGCTATGTCAACAATGCTACCCACAACTATCAAGGCATCAAATGTGTTCCATGCATCAACAAAATAATGCTGCATAGGGGTGGAAAGAACAGAAAAACAACAGAAGAAAAGGACAGAACATAAGACATTTAAAAAATGGAAAGAACGGAAATTAAGGGAGAGAGGAGAAAAATAAGATAAAACATTATATACATGAGCATTGGAGTTTTAGTAGGAGGAGAGAGGGAAAGAATCAACAAAATTAAACGGCAAAAAAAGAAAAGAAAGGGCAGTCTGATAGAAATGGACAGCAGAGGAAGAGCAGCGGCGATCGGTCATGCTTGTCCATGAGAGGAAAATGTCAACAACAACAACAGTAAAGAACAAATTGCAACAAAATCACAACCAAAAACAAAAACACCCCTGTTGCTGTAGTTAAATAAAAAAATGAAAGGGTGTATAAGTCTGTTTGTGATTGGTCAGTGAGTTAGTTCAGTTAGTGCGTGAATCAAACCTGAGGACATGTCACAGTCTCACAAAAAGTGGGGGGAAAAATGAAGTACTCGACAACATCTGAGGTACTGTAAGAAATAAGGAAGAAGGACGCAAGACAGAAACCGTTTTTGTTCAAAACTAAGCCCTGACTCTGCTCCCTCTGCTTTTAAGGAAACCCAGGAAGAAGCGCGCACTTGCTCAGGAACGCTTGCGGTCGGGGAGGGGTTCCCCTGAGTAGTAGTGGCCATCTTGGAGTTAAGGATGGAGGAAGAGGAGAAGGAGGAGGAAGAAGAGAAAGAAAGAGGCAGAGAAAAAGGAAGGAAGAGAGATGGAGGGAAAAGACAGTACATACATGGAGAAGCCACAAAGGAGAGGAGAGTGGCAGGAAATGAGAGTTTTAGGAAAAGCAAGAGGGCACAAGACAGAGAGAAAGAGGGAGCGACAAGGAGAGTGAGAGTGGGCATCGTACTTACGTTGATCTCACTGAGAATGACGTCTATTATGCTGCCAATTACGATGAGGAAATCAAACACATTCCAGGGATCACTAAAGTACCCCTACACAGGATGAGGTGAGCAAGAGGAGGAGGAGGAGGAGGAGGGTAAGAAAGGTAGGTTAGAAGGAAAACAACATCTGCTGCTACTTCGCAGCCCTATTAAGGTGGTATGAGGTTGTACAGTACACTTGAGGAAACAGGAAAAAAATCAGCTGATGATCCAACACATGAAAGAATTTTAATTCTGTTTTAATTCCCTGAACTTTCCTTTGCAGAATCTATTCATCAAGTGCAGCTGAATTTCCTGCTCTGTTAAGGATATGGTGTTAGATAGCAACTATTTAAATCATCGACCTGCATCTCGGAGCGAATCAGCAATGCTGTGGCAGTGATTACACTGAAAGCCCACTTTATTTACTTAACATACTGTGGACAATTCATCATCAGTAGTGCTACAAAGAGAGCATTTATGGAAAAAAACATCCACATGGCTTTAGGCCAAAGCAATATCATTATATGAATTATACAATAGTTATATTATAATTCTATTATATGTACTGTAAAAGGAGAGAGCCGCATCTCAGGAAGATTGTATTTCCTGCTGTAGAGACACAGCTTTACTAATTTAGAAAACTGGGCTAGCACTTTGCCTTTTCAAAACATTTTTCCATAAACTATAAAATAATATAATAAATAATTACATCTCACTCAATTTCTGTTTTTTTCCCACTAAACACACAGAATTTATATTAATGTGGGATAGGAAGGCTAATGATGTTCATGTGTTTATGCCAATGTTGTGTGACAATATTGCAGGAAATCTGTTAGTAGTTTCTCTAAAGATGTTTGGAAGTTAAAGCCGGGTAATTAGAAAGACTAGTGTCTGAGATGTGAGGCCGCTACTACTTCTATTTTTTTTTAAAGTCATATTTTTCATTATATATAGAATATACTTCATACTGTAGTATAAGTAGAATAACTGTATAACTTCAGATACAGAGGGATGCTTAGAGAGGATCAATCTTACTGATGTATTTTAAAGCTTTGTCATCTGTCATCAGCAGCTTATGCAAATATTACTAAATACAAAGGTACCCTCGGAGTCTGTGGCGGTTTTTAATGAAGTTACAGGCGTATTAATGTAAAAACAGAGTTAGACATCATAGCACAGCATTAGTATTTAAATGATGATGTACAGAATAATTAAATGCTCAAGTTAACAATGCACTCACATAGTCAGGATCAAACAGCACAGCAGAAAAACACACAAAAAACAGTAAAAACAGGGAAAAAAACATGTAACTGAGGCTCCCTCGAGGAAGAAGGCTGAGACTGTAAAACTTGTTCAAAATGCATTAGCATACATCTTTCCCACAGAGCAAATGTTACTGGAGTTTATTCCACACGTGTTGATGAATGTAATACCTGAGAAGTAAAAGTGTTAGTGAGCTGGTCCTCTGAGTGCACCGGCTGTTCAAAAGAAGAGGTTATCAAAGTGGAAATAACAAAAACAACGCCCTTAAAGATAAACTGGTTCATTTCCATTAGCATTGTTCAATTGGGCTTGGGCAATTGTCGTCATGCTGTACTTTAACTTGTTTATTCAGAATAAATCAGTGAAAAGAGTTGTATAGTTTCCTGTATATTTAGAACCACAACATTTATTTTCAAAGAAGAAAATGTTGCAAAATTCCTTTAAATAATTAGCCTTATGTGAGGTAAACATTACATAACATGATGTTCATAATGCAGCGCAGCATGAAGTCAGTTCCCCAAGTCTCAAACATTGTTCTTCATGGATAGGGGGTAAATTCCAACTGGGTCCCTGAAAATACTATACATTATGTAGCTCAGAATAAATGGTCCAAGTAGATAATTATTTTCAAAAGTTATTACAAAATAACAATCTGTCATCCATTGCAATAAAGGACACATTTTGTTAGACATGATTTGGATTTTTGAGCTAATTGGAAAAACAAATGAATTAAGTTTTAATTAGTAGTTAAAAACCCTGGCTCCCTCATACTGATATTTTTATGATTGACCTTTATTAATTCCAACAACTAAGTTCCAACTTTTAACATCACTTATAAAATAAAGAAAAAGTTAAATTAATTCCCCTATATGTGAAAAATAAGAACTTTGTTATGGTGTCCTTATTCGAATGAGAATAATGTGTAAAAGCAAGGCTAAAAAACGGAAAGAAAAAAAAATTACCCTAAGCAGGCGGTTTGATTTAACCTTCATATTTTGCCATCTCACTTTTGTGTATTTAAGAAGCCAGCCAGTAAGATGAAGTACATAGGCTTTATGTGTTTTTGTCACTGCTGTTCAGTTAAACATAATCTGTAAGGAAATGATCAATAACAGGGAATAATGTTTCTTATACTCATGTTTGATTAACAAGACAAGAGTAAAACTAGAATCTTTAACAATATTTTTGCAAACTGATTGTGTTTCACAAACCCTGCTGTAATAGAGGGTAACGCTCCCATCTGTTACTGTTTAAATAGCTAATGCACCAGGAAGTTCTGAGATTGGACCTACATAGCAACAACAGCAGGGAAACAGGGGAGCAGCAAGATTAAAAACCACATGATGCCGTCCACTAATCAAATTTTAAATCCACGATATCATAATTATCATCTGGAGGAAATGACATAGGGATTAGGAAAATAAAGTTAAACATCAGTAAGCAGTTACAGATTCAATGCCAAAAATGTATTTGATGATTCTTTTGTATGTTCTATTTATGGTCATAAGTAGATTATTTGATAAAATCTTCCACCATAACCTACTGAATGCAGAGGATATCACTGTCTATGCTGCTCTACTAAAATATTCTTCCATTCTACAGCTAGAGAAGTGAACCTACCCTGGGTTTGAAGGCGATGAGTTTGAGGATCATCTCCACAGTGAAGAGTCCAGTGAAGAGCATGTTGAGGATGTTCATGGCATCGTTGAAATCTTTGCTCTGTCCATGATGCTGCAAGGACACATGCTCGACTCATTAAACCAGAAAGAGTCGACAAAAGCACTGGTTGTAATATTTACCCGTTTTATGAGTGTAGTTGTATCGTCTAAGTTAGTGTATGTGTGTGTGTGTGAGAGAGAGAGAGAGAGAGAGAGAGAGAGAGAGAGAGAGAGAGAGACTCACCTGCATGGCCAGACAGATGGTGTTGAGAAGGATGAGTGTGAACATCAGGTACTCAAAGTAGGTGGAGTTGACCACATACCACACCTTGTACTGGTAAGGATTCTTTGGGATGTAGCGTCGCAACGGGCGCGCCTTTAAAGCATACTCCACGCATTGACGCTGTGACACACACACACAAAAACACACGTGAGCATGCACCGAATTCTGCCTGGTGATGGAGTTCCCTGGCCCCTCTACTCTCTGTGCTCAGACCACCATGCTGGAAAAGCTGTAGAATTGTCTTTTTGGCAGTATAAAAACTTTCTCTACCCCTGTCTATTCTTCCATCCTCTCTGTGAATTCCCATGCTCTTGCTGAGACATGGATCATCACAGAAAACACAGCTGCAGGGACTTGGCCAAGCTCCTTCTTTAAGCTTTAGTTTCATCTTCTGTCTGAACTGCTGCAGCTCCCTCCTGGCTGGACTCCTGAAGTAGTTCAGCCCTTAAAACTCATGCTCAGCCTCTCCAGATTCTCCCATGTCTCACCAGCACTTCCTGGCCTCCATTCCCTCTCCCTTGTGCCTCCTCAATGACAAAATGACTTTCCAACTTCAGTCAGAATGGCAGACTCACTCTCCATCTTCTACTGTAACTCAAAAAAACTCATACATCATGTCTATCTTTCTGCTAAAACAAAAGCTACAGTTATACACAGAGGCGTGCACAAATTCACAAGTAGCTGATATAAAACAGACAAAAGAAAAACGCTACCTGGTTCTTGTCCAGCTCACAGTTCTTATACTCTTGCTCTCCTTGCTCCTGGAACGTGACGATGACGAAACCGACGAAGATGTTCATCATGAAGAAGGCGATGATGATGATGTAGATGATGAAGAAGATGGAGATCACCACGCGGTAATTGTAGATAGGCCCGACGTCCTCGGCGTGAGAGTCTATGGCCCGGTACAGTAACCTGAGAGATGGAGGATTCAATGAAAGAAAGGAGGAAGATGGAGATTGTAGGGCAGAATACCAGGACATTGCAGAATGAATGGAAAAAATAAGCAAAGCCATGTATATATAATATGCAGATTAATATAGGCATTGTGTTTGCGTAGACACACACCCTGGCCAACCCTCGAAGGTCGACACAGCAAACAGAGCCATCATGCCTTGCAGCACATCGTCAAAGTTAAAGTCACTGTTCTCCCACACTCTCTGTGCTCGTTCAGGCTTCCCCACATCACCGTCTTTATACGTAATGTAGGAGCCTCTGTAAATACAGTAAAGTAAACACACACACACACACACACACACACACACACACAGAGTCATATTTTCATGTTTAAACCAGTAAATGATGGTATAAGAGAATGGTAACAAGCTTGTGTGCAGGAGGGATCTCTTACCTGCACTCTGCCTGCGTTTGTTTAGAGCTGTCGGTACAGGAGAAGAACTTGCCCTGATGGATAAATGAAAAAATGTGAAACTCAGTCTTTAAAGCAACACGATTATGACATAATCACTGGTGACATCAAAGAAGAGTGCAGACAAGTCGTCATGCCCCCCTTTCTTTTTTACCTTAAAGAGTTGTACTCCAATGCAGGCAAACATGAACTGGAGTAACGTGGTGACGATGACAATGTTGCCGATGGTCCTGATGGCTACAAACACGCACTGCACTACATGCTGGAAAATACACCAAAAACAACAGTGAGTATATGTGTGTAACTCTTTAGTTAAAAAGAGAGTATGTGTGCGTGCTCAAACCTTCAGTCCCTTGGCTCTGTTGATCGCCCTCAGTGGTCTGAGCACTCGCAGAACTCTCAGGATTTTC
>JAOXYL010000002.1:8537527-8550175 GCA_028564955.1 Terapon puta
GTGCTCAAACCTTCAGTCCCTTGGCTCTGTTGATCGCCCTCAGTGGTCTGAGCACTCGCAGAACTCTCAGGATTTTCACCACGTTAATTGCACTGGACCTGAAATGCACAAGGGTTTTAACAGCTGACCATGTTTAAAATACATGTTTAACTATTCAGGAATATTTGCAAGGTTGGAACAACACATCCCTGGACAAATTCAATAACAAGTGTGTTAAAGATGTTCAACTCAAACTGTCACAAAAGTCAAATATAAACTCATCACACAAGCTAAGTAAATTATGAGAGTGGTGGTAAACTGGAATTTAAACAGAAAGCAGACAACAAGTCTACAGTCGTAAATATGATGTACTGCAACACAAATGTATACCTAATAGACTACAACACGCACAACACACATAAATACATATAACTAATGGACAAACACACACAAGTACAACACAGATAGACCAATACAAAGACACAAACAGGCAAACAGAGTTATTGTGCTGTAAGAGAGTGTCAGTACGAGCCAAAGGTCAAAAGGTGTGACCTTTTAAAGGACATAGTTAAAAAAAAGAGTTTAAATACTAACCAAAAAAATCAAATGAATACATTGACATTTTGAATTTGACAATAAATGTTTGGAAAAAGCTTTAACATTGGTCCTTCGGTAATCTGAACTAGGCCTCCCAAGTGTAATTATTACTGCTTGACAGGTATAAAGTTAATTACAGTGTGAAATGCTAAAAAGCCTGTTATTCAGTTAACTGAAGAACAAGTACAAAAACTGTTTCCAATACTGTGACAGAGGTGTAAGGAAAAACTGTGTATTCAAAATGTCAGTGTATCCTTTTAAGGAAGTGACTTTTTGGATGGTTAAAGGAGTGATTTAAAAGGAGTGACATTACTCTGTGCTGACTTTTGAACAGAAAGTAAGGAAAGGGTCCTGTTGTTTTTACACAGGAAGGTAAAGTTTAAAGGGAGTTAAAGGTAGTTAATGTGGTGTAGGATGTTATCAGTAACATGTCACAGTCAAATGTAAATATATCCTCTAGTTACAGTATAGTCAACACAAATACAACTGATTTTTATACATAACTTTTAAAATGTTAAAATGAGTATTCCATGACAAAAGTAGAGGGGAATGATGTACTTATTACACTATTTGATACCACCTCATCCTAACTTGCTTCCTCACACAGCAAAAGTACTGTTTCTGTCCAGAGATAAGAAGTCAATTATATCATAATATCACACAATCAACCTTCTTCAATATAAACTAATGTTAGCCCTAATTCATACTGTTACAAAAATGTCAGGTCTATGCGGGATGACAGCAGAAACTCCTGACTCCGACTATATATGCTGTGATTAGTTCTATTGATTATAAATTACATATTAATTCCAAACTAATCTTTTGTTATTTTCAATCAACTACTACTACTACAGCTTTACATGAATGATTACATGTACTTAAATGGAAGCATGGCAAGAGATTTACATCCATACATAAAGCTGTTTACAGATTTGACTGTGATGTATTCAAGAGAAATCCCACACACAAACTACTTTTAACAGGCAAAAATTTTTAGCATTCAGGAGTCTTTTCTATCGCCTGGGAGAGTTCAGTTTCACACAAATATGAGGACTGACTGTCCCCTAAATCTATGACAAATAATAGATAAAAAAACAAACATTTGTTGACATTTACTGGATCTGAAAGGTAACTACAGTATTGGAGGACAGGATAATTTACCATTCTCCCCCCACTAAAAAATAACCAATTATGCTGATGCCTGTGGAGAAGCGTTTTGGTATGTGTGAAACACACGAGCATAAAAACAAATCACCTTTTCATTCTCAATATAATGTAATCCCACTTATCATCTGATGACAACGTAACAGATTAATAATTAGTATCTCTGAAGGTTTTGACTAAACTCTCCAAGACCATAGAAATACCAAATCAAAAGAGTGACGGTTTTACACAGTTAAGGTGAAGGTCTGTTAAGGGGGTTATTAATACGGACTAATATGGACTTACGTCGAGAAGTCTAGTCTATTAAGCATTAGAGACAGAGAGTGTAGCATAGCATATTAAACATCAGAAGTACAGTATTACAGCATTTCAAGGAGTTATTTGCTACGAGAAGCAGAGAACATTTTTAATAAACACCGCAAAGAAAGAAGGGGATTGGGAGTAATGAAGTGTAAAGTTGTTAGAGAAAAGGGAGAAGTGTGAGGCATGGGGCAATTTACAAATTACAACGTTTTCCCCACTTAGACACTTTACAATTTGATTTGTGTGCTCTTGGACCGCACTGGTGTCTCATGCACTAGGCATTATCTGGCTGACTAGTCCAGTCTTTTAACATCTAATAACACAAATGCATGTTTGATGACATTGTAAGCTTCACTGACGATGCCATTTGGAATTCTTGCCAAATAGTGTTTGGTAATATCAGTGCACAGAAATCTGATTAAAATGCTAAAGCAACAAATGATTCAATTGAAGTGTTTTAAACAGTATAAAACATGCATAAAAGAATTATATTGCACTCACTGAATTCCAGAGGAGATTAGGGACACGCTGACCACCACCAGGTCCAGGATATTGAAATAGTTTCTACAGAATGAACCTTTATGGAGGAAGGCTCCATAAGCTGTCATCTGTAGAGGTCAAATGTCATATTTTTTAGCCAAACAGATAAGGAAAGAGGGGAACATACATGATGTCCCATGTAAAGAGCAGCGATACTGACAGCAGCATAGCCAAATATCAACAGCTTAACTTCAGTCTCTCTTGATATCCTGCATGTAAGAAATGGTCAATGAAAAAGATTGGGCCCACGTGAGAGTACAGCAAATCCATACTGTTGCATTTATGGATTGTATGGCCCACATATTCATCATCATAAACATTAAATGCTACCTTAAGAATGATCTCTATAGTGAAGAGTCCAGTAAACACGTGGTCTGCATAGCCCAGGATCTGAAAACACAACAAAGCACATATACCTTTCAACTTAGGGATACCATAAAATTGCTGGAATAATATACATCAATATGCAACACTCCTGGGTTTGAAAATGTCATTTTCATGCTTTTTCCCTGCCCAATATAAAATGGCTTTTTGACTGAGCAGGAAACAGAAGCATTATGTAATCACTTGTATTTCACAAAGTGATAAAGTCAGCATTCAGATTCAGCAACTTTCAAAACCTAACTCAATGAAAACCGTCTTGACATCCTTTTCACATTTTGGGGTGAACAGTAACAACACAAATCTTTCAAAGTCTAGACCTACGTGGAATTGTTTACACAGTTGAAATGAGGAAATAGAAAGGAGGAAGTGCAATTTCTCAGGGGTTTAAGCTGAACTTTAGTCAAGTGTGCATGACTCCAAGCATACTGAAATAATAATGCTGAGGTTCAGGTCTAAGGATAATGAATTCCGATGTGACTTAGATAGTCTCTGAAAAAGGAGCCAAATCTGAAATGAATGCATTATTTCATTAAAGTTTCAGACTAAGGTTAATTGAGGCAGACTAATATACAGCAGTCTATACCATAGCCAAGGAAAATACAATAAAACAGATCCTTATTAGCCCCCAGGGGATGTGTCTTGCTCACTGAAAGACGAAACAATACACAAAACATATCCAGCACATACACAGCATACTTGAAAATTGTGCCCCTAAGCACTAAACAGCATTAATATACTATACAAGGCAATTCTATGTGTACACAATTGCAGTGTGAATACATAGTATATTACAGTACACTAATTTAAGAGCTTGGCTTAATGTCTCTGCTGTTGCATGCAAATTAATAGATAGCATTTGTTATATTTTGATTTCAGAACCTATGTATGTCTATTAAAATGAAAACATTTACACAGATTCTTGGTTAATTAAAAAAACATATCTCTTTAGTGTATGTGTATATTAGAAATACTGTTATGTTAAGTTGCTAGCCTAGTTTGAAAAAGGGCTAAATTGACTAAACAAAGCTTAACAGGCATTTCACATCTTCTTAACATGAACTTAATCACAGTTGCAGCACTCTGGAAGAAATCTCATTAAGTGTAACAGGCCAGTCACAATAAGCTTTGGTTCCTCTATATGTTGCTGTCGGCTGTAATCCATTTAGCACAGAGTGAATGTGTATGGGGAACTAATGATGGCTACAATGTTAGCCTAATGTACATTTGGCTTTGTATTAGTAGACACAGTTTCATATGTTTTGGGTTACCCGGTTTCTGACAGACTCATTATTGACTGGGTCCTCTGCTGCTAGACTGACGCTGCTGAGCAGGATGAAGAAGAGGATGAGGTTGGTGAAGATGTTGTGGTTGACGATCTTATGGCACAGAACCCTGAATCTAAGAAAAGAAATAAAAAAGCAAAGTGAGAAAAACATATTCAAGGTTCAGGAAAAAAATCATGGAGAAACAGCAACTCAGTCCAGAAGAAACTAAGAAGAAACTAAAAAAGAGAAGGGAAGAGGAGAAAGAAAAGGAAGTCGTATTACTTGTTGGTGTGGCTGAAGATGAAGAAGGCGCGGGCCTCGGGCATGGGGATGGCTTTCTCCTTCAGCTGAATGTCGGAGAGTGGACGCGGCCTTGGGCCCACTGGCATCTCTGGCTCATCGTCATCTTCATCTCCTGATAACAGAGAGGAAAAGGATAATGGTAAGAGTCAAGGCAAAAGGCAGCAAATAGAGGAGAAGAAATAAACAGAGAAAAAAAGTAGGAAAAGTGTATTTTCTGTAGTTTCTACACTAAGTGTGGGTGCCTTGGCAGAAAATTAAACAAAGGCAGGAACAGTTGTACCTTAACATTGACTAAAAACACGGATGCTAAACAGCTCTCTGTATTTTCCTACAATATGAACTCCATAAAATGTAAAAAAAATGGATGTCAAACATTTCAAGTCTTAGTTAAGATAAGAACAGCTTAGTTGGATTTTGCTTTTGTTGCATACAGAGGTTTCTTAATGGTTTCCCATGAACCTGTAGTTCTCATTTTCAACCAGCCATTTCTCCATTCTCATGGTGCACACATGTAGCGTTTGGTTACCTATGTAATCATTGGCAGGATATGGGTTCTTCTCTTCACTCTCATCTCCACAGTACTCATCCATGTTAATCTGCAGGGGGAGAGCATGACATTTATTTACTAGTGCATTTACTTCTCTCATACACATTTGCTTGCGGACTCATGTGTCTGTATGTGCCTTAGTAGCAGTGTTGGTCTCTCCATCAGAAGTGATAGACTTCAGCTCTATCTTCTCCTTCTTCTCCTCCTCCAGAGGCGGCTTCTCGTTGTTATGGCGCTTCTCTGGACTGGCCAACCTGGAAAAAAAGAGGGAATAAAAAGAAAATCTTCACCTTTAGCATATGTTCCATGGTAATCTTCTCATTTGTATTGAACCACATAGAAATGAATAGAGAAATACCAGAGGGACAAAATAAACAATGATGGTGTAAATGATGGGGTATATTTCAATCACAGAGAGTGGGTGTGCTGTTATAATCAAACCAAAAGGATAGTGGGCAGGCAAATGGCTGTTTTCATCACACTTTTTTTCGCTGATCGATACAGGTTGGAACCAACAAGGAGACATTTAATGATTTGTGCCACTGCGGGGAATGCTATCTTCCTCAGCTGTGCTAAAATCTCACATTACCATTGCTGACAAATGACCTTTGTAGGCAATGAGATGCTAAAATTACCCAATAAAATTGGTTTAGACAGAAAAGCAAAGCAGGCAAATGTCAGCCAGTCTTAAAAACCTAATAGTTCATGTTCTAATTGTTAAGCATTTTTGGTGCTTTGATTTCAATGCTCCAGTATCAGCAGCTTTAAATGTCTCTGGACATTACTGCCTATCCAGGATGCTCTAAGCTGAAGCTCTCCCATGATGCTGTTGAGAATGGCCAAACTCTCTCCCCGTTATTTTGGTGTTACCCAGATACATTTTTTTAAAGCTTTATATCTATGTTTCCCCCCTTTTCTGCCTTACCTGGCCAATTTTTTCCTCTCCTTCTCCTCTTCCTCTTCTTTCTGGGCGGAGGTCAGGCTCTCAGCATCTGCCAGGTTGTCCACAGCGATGGCCAAGAAGACATTCAGTAGGATATCTGTTCAGAGCAGTGAGGTTAAGGATGTTGTCCTTCAGATTCTCAGTGTGGTTGGTTGCAAACTACCCTGATAGGTGAAAAACATCTGAAAGACACTAAACTCAAAAAGATCACTGACATCCAGCAAACTGTTTTGGCTTCATGAATGTACACTAAAAAAGCAAACCCATTCTTCCTGTAACCTCCCTTCAGATCCACTTAAATAGCCAGTCTATTTAAGTGGCTTGTAGCTATTCTGTGTGGGGCTCTGTTGTGGAAGGATACAGTTTCCACAGATGAAAAGGATGATGAAGTAGATGCAGACCAGCATGCCAGGGAAAGACGGCCCACCATATGCCATGATGCCATCATACATCACAGAGTTCCAGTCCTCTCCTGTTAGGATCTGTGGAGAAAGAAATTATTAAAATAAATAATCTAATTTGCATAAAGAAAATCACCACTTTCATTGGACAGGAGTCTAATCCTTGTGACAGTGTTATATAACATTTGATTTCACTGTAAGGGTAGTTGACTGGAAACTTTTTTTGCACTTTACAATTTCATGGACACATACTGAGAGAAAAAGGAGAGGAACACTTGCAGAATTATTACCTGAAACACGGTGAGCAGAGACTGGGGAAAGTTGTCAAAGGTACTGCGTCGGGTCTCGTCGAAGTTGAATTTCCCCCCAAAGAGTTGCATGCCGAGCAGGGAGAAGATGATGATGAAGAGGAAGAGCAGGAGCAGCAGGGAAGCAATAGAGCGGACAGAGTTTAGCAGGGAGGCTACCAGGTTGGACAGGGAGTTCCAGTATCTGGGGGAGAGATGTCCAGTTAATGTGTGCATAAACAAACATTTATCTCTCACAAACACACTCTATATTTCACTGTTTGTTTCCTGCATCCTCTCTACTGGGTGCACGCATCCTGAGGACATTTGATGATATAGTAGTTGTTATTGTCTAACATTGTCCAGCACTGCAGTAAGAGACTTTCACGTGTGCATGTGTGTGTGTGTGTGTGTTTGTGTGGAAAGGTGAAACACTTTAAAGTTGTGAATAAGTGTCAGTATTAAAAACTTCTGTATTAACCTGGTTATTTTAAAGATTCGCAGCAAGCGCACGCAACGCAACACAGAGATGCCAAGAGGAGACATGATCTTGGTTTCCACCAGAATGGTCTCAAGGATTCCTCCACATACTACGAAGCTGTCAAAGCGATTGAAGAGCGACACAAAATATGCCTGTGGAGAGTGAAGAGAGAAGTGAAATGTAAAGTAGCCCGTAGAGGAATATAAAGACAGCAGTTAACATTTCTCTTGGTAATCTTAACATTGATAAAAACTACTACCTACCTGTAGACCCAGACTGTACATCTTCAATAGCATCTCACCAGTGAAGAGTGCCAGCAACACCTTATTAGCTATGTCTGAGGAGAGGAAGGAGAGAAAGAAAGGAGAAAAGCAGAAAGGTTTGGAAACCGAAAATATGGGTGGAATAAAACAGAAAAGCCATGAAAAAGAGGAAAGATGGGAAAGAGTGTAAAAAGTGAATAATTCAACTATGATCAGAATTAAAAGAGGTATGTCAGTGTTTGTGTGTATGTGAATGTATGTCTGTGTACAAACCTTGTACATCTGTTAACCATTGTGGCTGCTGGTGATGTTCAGAGGCAATGGTTAGAGTGTTGAGGAAAACCAGGAAGATGACCAGCCAATAGAAAACCTGTGATTTGACCGCTGCCCGGCACTTCCTCCTACACAGCCTGTTCCACCTCCGAGAGTATCGACTGAAGAGGAAGAGGCAGATGTAGAGAGAAAGATAGAGAGGTGAGAGAGAAGATGTAGTGAGAAGGAGAGATGTGGGAAAGGAGTGGAAGAGAGGCGGGAGGGTCAGAAGGATGGAGGGCAAGGTGCAGAGAGAGGGTGAGGAGCAGAGAGGCAGACCGGGGATAAAAGACAGAGGAAGAGCAAGGGTCAATGAGAGAAGAAACAAGAAGAAAACAAAGGATGATCAACAGAAGTAAGTGAAGAAGAAAGTGAAAAATAAATAGCAGAGGAGAGAGAGGAAAAAGACAGAGTCAATTAGTCCGTCTACAGTGTATTCAAGAAATCATCCCTTGGCCCGTGGTTGTGGAGAAGAGCTGTTGAACAGTTAGTCATCCTCAAAGACAGGTTTCACACCAAGAAAAAGCCAGTACGAAGAGCTTTTTTGCAGAAGAAGATATGTACCATGAGGGAAAAAAGGGGCGCTTATTGTTACGAAATGATTGAGGACACAAATTTAAACTGAAATGTGTTTTATTGTGATTCACACTTCAAGGGAAGAAAGTCGTGCTTCAAAAGAGGAGGTGGTTTATTGTAGCGTGAAAAACTTTTTTTTTTTTATTTTAAACAATTCAACACGTTGTTTGCTGTTGTGTTGTACATAAGGTCTTTTGCACTTCTCTTGCCCTTTGCTGCTGAAAATAAAAGTTATTGTTCCTGGTAATTGGCAGCTTCACACCTCAAAGTCACATCTCTGTGAACCATTCCACTTAAAAGGTCACACTACTTTTTACCTACGCCCATGTATCAATTATTGGACGACTGAAATTTCATAATTGTCCCTTGGAAACAATCCCAGTGAGAGAAATGAAAACACAAACAATAAAGACAGTAAACCTTGTTTCTGTACCAATCCCAAAGACAGAGAGAAGGCTGAATGTCACTTTAAACTTTTATGCACTTGATCTGGACACACTGAGGGAGGAATGAGATTTGAAAATACACTTGTGTAACTATCTTAACACGTATTCACACGGGGACAAAATGGCATTGTTAAACTACAAGAATTTGCTCCAAATTTGCCTTAAAAGTTACTAAGGAGACAATAATGACAAGACACTGCCTTAAAGTAAAATGAATAAAAACAAGAAACTTTCCAGACCAATTTTGATACAACTATGGTATTTGCATAACATAAGTGAGGAAAAGTACGTACTTATCAGATTGTGAGAGAAAATTACTGAAGCCTGTATGAAAAATAGCTGAATCATGTTTATCTCAGCATAACCTTTGACATGAGAGAAGGTACAGACTGTGCGGTTGTAAAGATTAGAAGACCTTGGGGTGTCTCAGTTTCTTGAGATATACTTGTTGGCAACTGACTCTGACTGGATTTTGGTGTTTAGAGAAGACATGATGGCTAAGAGGAGCCATACAGACCTCTCTCTCTCTATGACCTTGGCAGTCTGGATACAACTAGTGGGTGGCGGAAGGATTGTTGTTGAGCTGACACTATACTGTATTTGATGTGCGGCTTTGTGTCAGCTTACTGGCGCCACTGATGAAATAGAGTACATTCTTGTAAGACAACAGAGAGTCAGCAGAGTGTCTTTTATTCATCACAGACCAATTATCTTTTATTTATTACAACTACAACTTCTCTAATCAAGTATCTGCCTTTTCTGTTGTGAGTGTCCAACAGCACAGTTCACCAGGAAGTGCTCTCCTTCTCTCTGCCTATACAAGATTCATGTTCACCAGTTCTATTTGAGTGTGTGTGAGCTGTTTTGAGTCAGTTATGGCACACAGCGGCTTCTGCCAAGATGCACACACTGAATGTTACATGAGACACAACTCACAAGACAACACAAGCGGACATGCATTTTTGCAGTGAAATGCATGTAATGTTTTAATCTCTGTGGCTGTATTTTGTGAAGATATCCTGTATAACCTTTTAGATAAAACCTGTGTTATAGTAAGTTGTTAACATCAATGTAAAAAATGACAAAACATCTACCCCCTTTTGAGGATAAAAGATTTGATTATTTTGACAATGACCAATTGCTAGTTTGACCAACCTTGTTTTTCCATGAATAGTCAAACATTTTGGGAAAGATCCATATTTACTATCAGAGTCAGATGAGAATTAAATCAATCATCCATTCTCAAAAATGTCCTGTTCATGTGAAGCCACATAGAGCTGCTGATTAGCCTAGCTTAAGACTGGAAACAGTCCTTGTCCCAGAACCAAAAAAGTCCTTTTTACGGTTTGATTTTTGTATGAACTCAACAAATAAGATCTTGTTCAGCTTAGCAAACTGGCTGTTGACTTTAGATTCGTATACACAATGCCATACAAACATTTGGGTGGTGTCCAGCTTGTCATGTAACTCTCAACAAGAAAAAAGTAATTTCCCAAAATGTTAAACAATTCCATTAGAAAATAATGGCATCTATTATTATGTCGGTTTGTCTGTGACTCCTGTGGACACCTCTACATACACACACATATATCCAGCGACTATACAAATACCACAGCAGTAAAGATGTTAGAGCAGGTGAATCAAAAGACTATGGTAAACAACATGTACTAACCTGAACTTCGATTTGGAGATCCTATTTCTGGAACACAGAAAACAGAATGGATTATACATACACACATAACACACATATAGACAGGTACACAACATGACAGGGGTGATTTGAGAGGGTTAAAGGGGAATAGCTTCCCTCATTATCACAAATACCATTGGAGCTCTGGTGCTTGATCAACAGTTGTGTCCATTCAGTATTTCCTGCACTTCTGAGATGCAACTACCTTAAATCACCAAGTAAACACTTGCTAATTTAGAGGTGAACAACACAAAAGTGTCAAGTGTTTTCTCTGCAGAACTGAATGAACATCATTACGATCAATCAACTTTCCTTCTGAACAAATCACCCCCTACAAACGTGTATACAGTGGCATCCAGTCAAAAGAAATATACACTAAGTTTGAAATTCCTCCAATCAGTCCTGATGTGAACAAACACAATTCAGTGATAGAAACATGTCTGTTGATTGTCCACCACTGTAACAGCAAAATGTACATATATAAAATACTGAGGACAAGAGATTATGGAAGACACTGTCTCAGGAAAGAGAAGAAATGAGACAAGCATGGAAGAAAATAAGCGAGGAAAAAAATCCCAATGTAGAAATTGAAATAGTCAGCATATAAAATTATTTTAATCTGTTATGTTCAGATAAAATGACTTGACTGACTCTGTAACTAAGAGCTGTTATATGATGAAACCTGACAAAAATAATATAAATGTTTGGTTAACTGGTGAATGTGATTACCATATTGAATTGCAGTCTAGTTTTGTTGCTTCTGTATCAATTCAAAAGGACCATATGTGGTACACATACTGTAATGAAAACTTGAGAAGGGAGTTGTTGTAAGAAACTGTGCATTCCTGTCATTTTGCCTGTAATGACAGACGAACTGACTGACCTGCTGACTGACTGGCTGACTGACCGACTGACTGCAGCGATGAAATGACTCACTGACTGACTGAACGAAAGAATAAAATGACTGACTGGCTGGATATGGAGGCTGACAGTACACACGTCTCTTCTCTCCATGTGTCCATCTCGATTATGAGATCAGCGGGTGTAGAAGTATCTCCCACCCTGAGGTCTGTCTCCATAGCAATAGGAGGAAGAACTGACAAATCCTGCAAGTCTCAAGTTTTATCTCCATAATAGAGCGAGCAAACGCTCCTAACCAAACTTGTTGTAGCCTCACATTTTCAAGTCACAGTCAGTCAGTTATTTAAGCAAGACAAGAAACTGGAGTTGAATTTTTTTTTTCGATAATAAAAAAAGAATACTGATGCTGTACAACCTACCATACTGTGTGTCACAATTAAATATATATATTGTATAAAATCTAGCAGGATGTGATGCTAAAACATATTTTTGCTAAATAAATAAATATCTGCTCTTTGATGCAGACAATGATTAACTGAGAACTCCACCTGTTGAAGGAAATTGTGAGACATGGCCAAATGGTCCAGGAAAAGCTAGCAAGAAAACTTTGAGTTGAGATTGTTTTAACAATTAGTTGATGAAATGTACTTATATATTAGAGCTGTAATAAATAGATAATTAACTAATTAGTTGATTGAAAGAAAGTTAACTACTAACTGAGTAACTATCTGTAACTACTAAAATAGTCAAATAGATCTTTTTAAAATGGCAAACAGTTACCGAGCCCTACTATACACATGTGAGGATGTGATGCTTTTCTTTAACCAGACATGGTATTACAATGAATATCTATGTGGGCTTTGGGTTTTTGATTGAACAAAACAAGACATCTGAAAATGTCATCTTGGACTCTTGACATTTTCTCACAACTTCATAGGCAAATGCCTATTAAAAATCAGCACAACTGAAAAATTAATGAATGAATATAATGGAGTTGTAGCCCTACCATTCCGTGCATTAAGCATGTCAAATATACTGATTCAATTGCCAATTTGTAGGTAATAAATTGATGTTTTTATTGTAACTGCTGTTTGGTATTTGGAATTATCATTTGTAGCATCTCCTGAAGACTGATATGATATATCTTTTGTTTTGCGTTGTTTTGGTCTGACAAGGGACAAATAAACACAAACAACATAACAAAGACAAAGTAACAGATGGACAGCGAGAGTACAGATAAACAACAGTGTGCCATCCAAGTGTGCCTATTGGCTTTAGTGTTCCTCTGTGAAAAACAGTTTTTTTT
>JAOXYL010000002.1:8586395-8596597 GCA_028564955.1 Terapon puta
TATGCTCACAGATGTGCATGTGCGTAAATCCCACTGTGTTGACATATGGTCTCCTCAGATATGACGCAGGATGGGCCAGCAGCCATGGAGGTGTGGGATATGTAGTTCAATGAAGTTAGGGGATATCTCCAACTTTAAAGGACATAGTAAAATGTTTCCAGCAGAGGTAGAAATACAACCTGGTGTTTACATGTTTGGAAGGTAAGTAATATGAAGAGATTTCATGTTTTTCTTTCAATACTGGCCAGTATAACAATACAGTTTGGAGCTCCACAGACCAATATGTTTTCACAAGTCTGGCATGGGTAAACCATTAGAAACAAAACAGCACGGATCTACACTAGAATCAACAGGAAATATTGATTCAGTACTTGTGAAACAGAATTACTTCCATGTCCAGCTATCTTTTTTTCTTTTTCAATATCCAAAATCTTGTAGGGAGCAAGTTCCTCCTGGAAGCCTCTCTCTCTGTCTGTCTCTCTTGCTCTCTCCGTGTTGAATTGGTTGTATTGCTGCTATCAGAACCAAACACACCACTCTATCTCCCCGCAGAGCAGTGGAAAAGCCCCGTCTGTGAATGAGTGTGTGTGTTTGTGTGTGTGTTGAGAATTGCTCCATCATTCCTCCCCTGGTTAATGTCCACTGGAGCGAGACCAGAGCACAACACCGAGTAAATGGAGAAACAGAGATACAATGGGAAAACACTGGCATATGTTTGTGTGTGTGTGTGTGTGTGTTTGTGTGTGTGTGTGTGTGTCAAAAGAAGAGAAAATAATATTGAGGTGTGAATCCGTAACTTGAAGGCCACAGTAACAGATCAATTATTTCTAATGGCAGCTGGAATCAATAATAATTCCCCACAGTAAACAACACATGGTGTACATGACAGGGTCATTATGTCTGAAATGTGCATTTTAAAACAGCTTTTCCATGTAGGCTAAACTGACCTCTGTAAGTAATTTGTCAATCTATTGCCCAGGGATATCTATTACACTTTCCACTGTAATACATCCAAAAAAAGAAAAATAGATTAATTACATGTTTCTGAATGTCTTCACACCTGTTACTACTTACTTTGTAGATTATCATTGGTGCTGCATGTGTTAAGGAAAGACAAACCACTGCCTGTTACTTATGGAAACAAGGTTGGAGCATTTGCCTGCTGTAAAACAATGAAATAAAAGTCTCTAAAACCTCTGTAAAACAGAGGGAAAGTGAGCTACGTGATAGCTCTCTGTGGGTGCATTAATTAGAGCCTTTTCAGATTACATTACGTAATTCAATGCAGTGTTAATGTAAAAATATTGATCAGTACTGCTGTAGATACTTAGACACTAACATTGTAAATTTGTTGAATGGTTTATTTGACTATTTCTACTATTATTTTTGTGCAGCTTTACCCATTCTTTTACAATTAAAAGAAAATTGCACATAACAAAATGGTTCTAAAGAATAAATAAATGATCATCCCACAAAACCCATTTTGTGTCTAAAAGCCAGTAAAAAAATGACATCATAGGTACCAAGGCTATCATTTTCAGGATGATAGAGTCAATGTAAAGTTTTCCTGAAGTAGTTTATGAACATAAAAATAGCAGGAAGAAGCAGGGAACTATGGCAACTAGAGATGTCTGGTTCCTCTGAGAGTGTTTGAGCAGTCAGATCGCCCTGCTGAACCCGTGGAACTACGTGTAACTATGGCGGCTTTAAATGACCTTGGATCTCAGTAAAAATTCAGCATCTTGCTCCCTGACCCTCCCGATCCTTATTGATAAAATATGATTAAAGAGAAGAAAGCTTGTGAAGCTCTCCCACTGGGTGCCATAGCAATGCCACCATGACACCCAAACAGGATTAGCAGCTAACACCCACTCCCCTGCTGTTACCATAGTAGCACTGTTGAAACAGCGACCCATGAGCTATAAAAAGACAAACTTAACTTCAAGAAAGCGAAAAGTGAAATAGAAAAAGAAAGTAATTAAGATAAGAAGAGGAGGGGGGAGAGAGAAGAAAGGTTACCAACTCATCTTTTGTTGGTATTTAACATATTTGATTTGACTACAGCACATTTTAGCTGACGGGTCAAAACGAGGGAGAGCAGGAAGGAAGAGATAGAGCGAAAGAGCTGAGGAGGACTATTAAAAAGGCTAACAGGGTTATTAATCAGGACAGATGAGAACACAATTCATTTCTCTCTTTCTTCCTTTACTGCTGAAACCTCAGCGGATCTGTCCTTACCTTGTCTCCTCTCAACCTTTGAATCCCTTTTCTTTCTCCAACAATCACCTCTTCTCCATGACTTGGTGAAATTTGACCCCTATTACTTTCTTTATCAAAGTGATAGGAACACCTGCTTTTGGTAGCTGCCTGTGATGCTCCCATTTTCTTCATCTTGTTTTCTAACATGAATGACAGAGATTTTCATTCTGATTCATCTGTTGGTTACTTTTCTATTACACCAAGGGCACTAAAATTCTTTATTTAAATATATGACTGAACAGTATAATTGGTCGTCTATAATGTGTTTGTTTCCTCTATTATCACTGTGGAAGGTCCAATTCAGTGGGTATTATCTGTCAATTGATTGTCTATAAACTAATAACATGTTTCCAGAGCCAAGAGTGACGTAGAAAGTAGAAGTAGAAAAGCATCACATTCTGAAACCAGGAATCTTTCCTTGATGAATCTGTTAAAAGGTTAATCAAATAAAATAAATTTATGGGGACATTAAGTGGTTTTTCCACTCCGTAAATCCATCTAACGATCGTGATAAGAGCTTTAGTTCCCGTCAGTAATTTAATGCAGTACCACAAACCCGTACACAAACACACAGGGGTGCAGCAGCGATGTACGACACAGGCGGGCTGGAGAGTTCGAAAGAGTTTTGTGATACCATCAAGATGTGGAGGAAGGGAGGAGGGGGAGCAGAGTGAACCTGCAGAGCATCACATTAGTTCAGGCAGAGCACTGAAGTCGCACACGCCATCAGCTGATCAGTATCAGCTGACTCAGTTTATATAATTTGACAAGCTCGCTCTCTCACTCTCCTCTGATCATTCATGCTGCTGCTCTGATTGGTTATGCTGATTTATTCCTCTGGCATCCCGGCATCATCCTGTTATGATTTCTCACTAAACATACCTTTCGATACTATTCCTGCCTGGTGCACTGTGTGTATTTCACAATTCAGTGATACTGAAGTCTGCTGGGCTCTACTCTGTCGTTGTGTTCCTTGCTGAATGCATTGCATGCAAGCTGGGTTCATTATTGGGAGGATGCTCAAGGGCAAACGCTGATTCAAATTCCTTCCTTTCCACTGTCCTGTATGATCAATACACCATCTTTCCATGCCCCTTTCTTCCTCCCCTTTTCCAACAATCAAATTATGGGGGAGGAGTACGTTTTCACTTACCTTGGCGACTTATAAGGAACAATATGTTCTGTTTTGAGCTGTTTGCGTGTGCCTCTGAGATCAAAGAAAAGACAAAGCACACACTACCACCTACACTCTCCCTTTCAGCTCAGTGGGGAACACAATGGATGAGGCTGGTGGCCCTGCTACATACTGTACAGACTTGGTCATCATTAAGCACATGAAAGACGCACAGACGCACTCGCACATTCCAGACATGACTCGCTATCTCAGGCCACACAGAAACACAACTCCCACATTCACCAGTCAATCCAGCATAATTAGGGGATAACACACTAACTGTGTGTGTGTTTGTTAGAACCAGAGCGTAAGTGCCAGCGCCACAATTAAAAGGATACCTCTGCTGTATGAAAAATAGAGTAAAGTGAAGTGAGTAAAAAGGAACGGAATGTGACACATAAGGAGGAAATCTTGGAAGAAAGATAAAAGATAGAAGTTTTTAAAGAGCATTGTGTTTTTATAACGATTTTCTTCACAAACTTTGGAGCACAAGAAAACACTTAGAGGCCCACAGCCCTGGTATTGACCTCCATGTAAAACTTCAGTGAAACAGTAAAACCAGCAAAAAGATTAGGTACACTGTCGTTCAGTGGTTTGATGCATCTTGGATGTGACTGTTTTGACTGGTCGAGTGCAGAGTTCGGTGCTGACTGGGGTCTTTGTGAAAAAAATAAAAAATCAGCTGGTCTGTGCTTTTACTGATTCAGCTACAGCAGGACAGGAGTGTGTGTGTATGTATGTTTCAGGATGTGAGTTTATGTGCGCACACATTGTGGACCTGTGCCTGTGAGTTTTTTAAAAATAATAATCTAACAATGTGTGCATGTTAATAGATGCCTGGAAGAAGTCCAACCTGTCTGCACACGTGTTTGTATGTAACAAAATAATAATGCACACTCACATTGTATACCTGTGCGTGAAAGATTGTGTGTGCATGTGCTTCCACCTTTTACCACATTCAACTCACTTTAACTTGAAAGGCCTTAGTAAGGTAGCTCTGACCTAACTCGTCTTTTAATGCACTTGGAGTGCTGCTCTACACACTGGGGGAGAGGGGGCTGGCAAACTGCTGCAGGGCCCCTTAAGAATAAAAATACTTGTGTTGCTCCTCCAATGTTTATTTCATAAATCTCTGGTTCTGGTTTAAAAAGAGTGCTCAGAGGAACAACTAACAACTACAAACAAAGAAAAAAAGGGAAAAAAAATTTGTTTGCACAACTGAAATTGTGAGTGGGACTGTATTTGTAAACCTAACACAGAATTACCACAATTTAAATAAAACTATGTTATAACTAATGAGAAACTAAGGCTGTGTTCGCTGTATATTGTGAACATGTTAGTCACAAATGTAGTACAGCTCATATAGTGGGATGGGAGATGTGCATAGTAGGGATGTCACTTTTTATTCAAAAACTAAAATTTTTGCTCAAGCAAAGGGGAAAAAGAAGATAATTTTGACCTGTTACAGTTTCTTAGAATTCAAAATCAGTCACAGTCACAAAATCATAATCATAATCTGCATAAACTGCACTTAAATTAAGTTTAAATGTGTTCAAGCTTGACTTGAAAAAGCAACCTTGTGCTACTTAAGATTAAGATAAGTTCACTTCAAAGTGTGCATCATACTTAAAGCCACTTCATGTGGGTGAATGCAGCAAGAAAGGAAGGAAAGCAAAGTCAGGCAACAAAATTACTATAAGTGAATAAAGTGCTGTCTCTGTTTCTCTAATTGCATTTTATAACCTTGTAAAACTGAGTGAATTTTAAGCTCCTGATGCAACAGATTTTTACTGAACACTGCCCTGTTCTGGTTCACATTATCACCAGTTGCCTAAATTGAATTACGCATGTGTGGAGTGATAAAATCATGTTGTCCTCGTAATCGATTTGCTGGAACAGTTAACCTGACATTTGATACATTCTGGGCAGTGGGGGGAGACAGTCACAGTCAGTAAAAAAGGCAAAAATGTACAAGTGTAGAAATCAGGAAAAGCACCGGGCAGGAGAGAAAGAAGAGAGAGGAAAATGGAGCCAAGAGAGACGATCAATTACGTGAATAGCAGAGACAGATAGGAACCTTAACTCCTAAATGCTCCAACTATTCAACACAAATCTGTACACAAAAAATAAGTTCCTTTTTGATACACCTGCACAAGCTCACATGTTCAGCTAATTTCTTTCATGTTTGTTATAGTTAACATGACAAAGAGGGTCTCTACAGCCCAGCAGTCTCAATGAAGTAACTGCTGAGGGAAATATAAAGACATATGCAATGAGATTAGGGGGAGAGAAAGAGAGAAGAAGGGAAAGAGGGGTAATAAAATTAGTCTAGTTTCTCATGAGCTCCTTCACTGTCTCCTTGCTGTCATTTTACCCTTGCTGCTACTTACGACATATTGTGTCCCTGCTGCATGTGTGCGCCGATATGAGAGAGAGAGAGTGTGTGTGTGTGTGTCAGTGAGAGTGTGTGATGAGCCATGAATGATAATGGATATTGGGACTGTCAGACACATACAAACACACAGGCAGAGGCACTGTTCAGCCAGACAGCAGTATATCACACAGATAGTTGGGATACAAGGACATGCTCTGCCTTTCCCACTCTTTCTCTCTCTCTTTCTCTCTCTCTCTCTTTCTCTTTGTCTGTTTGGTTTGGCTGCTGCCCACCTCTCTGTACGCATGCACACACACACACATACACATACAGTCACACACACAAAGACCACATATCCTTTTTTCTTCCTTTGTTTCAGCAGTCTCTATTATAACTTTCTTTACAAACTTCCTCTGCGTGCAATGCCTTTAGTTATGCTTTTGTACATTAGTGGTGTGTGTGTGTGTTAGTAACATGTCAGCACCAGTGACTTGTTAAAAGCCGTGTTTGCACGCCAACGATAGTTTTTGATTGAATCATTTAGATTGGCTCAACTTTGGACCCCTTGTGTGCCTGTATCTATCAGTATACGTGTGTGCGCGTGTGTGAGTTGGCCTCTCATTAACTTTCCACCCAGTGTTGCGATGTAAACCCCCGCTGAGTCTGGCATGTTGACCAGCTCTTGCAATCCATCCCTTCATCATTATCACGCTTTGTTTCCTCTGCTTGACTTTTCTCTGCTTTTTTCTTCGCTGCCTGCAAGAAGGAGGACTGTTCCTGATTCTTGAATACAGCACTTTATTTTTCAAAACAATTAAATCTATGTGTTAAGATATGTAGTCTTCACAATAAGAAAAACAAACAAATGGGAACATCACATAACTTCTGGGATAATGTTTGTGCTGTACTGGTGTCTAATAAATGCTGGTGCATGAGATGTTGTAGTGCATGAAATTTTCTTATGTTTTATTATCCACATAGAGGGATCACAGTTATTTCAACAACACCTTTTTATCAATATGGGATAAGTTAGACAATGATTTCATCTTGAATGGAAAATGTATATAGTCAACAAGAAATCAGTGTGACAGCAAAAATTAAACAGCCACAGACAGTCAGAGAAGGTTTCATGCTGTTGGCCCTCATGTAGCAAGTGACCCTGGGTTCATAAGGTACTATTGTGGACTACTGGGATAAGCTTCCTACTGGCTGACTATTGCAAAACAATTATTTCCCTCTAGAATTATGTACTATACAGCAAGAGCACTAGTGAGATGATCCTGATTACTTTAAGAAATGTAAAGAGCTCAGAACGATTCTTCATCTCCCCAGTTTCTTTTACAATGAAATAACACTACGTTTGGACAGAGCAGGTCTGCAAAATGATGGCAAGTGATCAGTATGGCAAGTATTCAGTTGGAAACTACACTATGGGAGAAATTCATTCATGTAGCCTGTAACCTCGAGCTAGGTTAACTGACAGCTACTAATAATGTGGTGGCAAATAAGAGAAGGCTTTACCTCCATTAAGACATTTACCATATATGCGTTGTTATAGAAGATCATTTTTAGATTTATATTCCTGTGTCCATGTACAAGGCAGAGTGTGAGTAATAGATGAGATTGCTCTTAAGCATAATAACACGAAGTCAGTGTTTCCCTGCAGTATTTAACCTCCAAAGTGATCATCTGCCATAATGCTACTTCAACTATCTAAAGCAAAACCACCTTTAGTCTGCGCTTTGAGCTGTTTTTGTTTGGGTTTTTTTTGGTTCAGTGTGTTAATCACCAGACAGTCTTGAGTGTACGTAGTTGAGGAACCACTACAGGTTACGAAATCAAAATGAATACAGAGTAAGAGTTTAAATTAAGGTGTCACCCTAAAAAAATAGAATTTCTAAAATCTTGTTGCAACTGAGAATACTCTGGTAACAAATGTAATCAAATTGAAATCACAGTTTGTTTGTACATGGGTTCCACCTTACTTGTGTTACTGCTTTAATCGCATCATCATTAGCTTTTTAGCGTGCATGGAAACGTAGCCAATTAAATGTTAGCCAGCTTCCCAACTAGCACGTTGGAGCGCTGCTAGTCACCATGGCAACCTCAACCTCTTCCCTCTATAGAGGGCACATCTGTAGGACGAAGCATCCTAATGGTTTGCTAGAGGGTGATGTCGGAGGGTCGGACAGACACAGAGATACGCCTCCCAAGAGAGGACAAACTGTGCCCGTCTGGACACGGTGACATGCAGATATACAGTTAATAGGCAAACACAATTCCATGACTGCACGTGGACACACTCCAACATGTGGACAGACAGTGTGAGTTCACAAACACACACATCTGTCCTTCAGTCTGTGCCCTGTGTGAGGACAAGCCAATGACAGAACAGAGGAGATAAAGAAACAAACAGGAACAACACAAAGTAGGAAACAGATGAAAAGAGGATGTACTGAAGGAGATAAGCAAGGAAAGGAAGTCAGAAGGGAGGATAGAGTAGAAGGATGAGTGGGTCTATGATTGCCTTTTAATATCATTTTATTTTAGCCCATCATTGTAGCATCAACATCAAACATTTACAACATCCATTTACTTCTCCTTAAATATTTGCATTAGTGTCTACCATGAGTATCCTCCTAAAATGAGCATCAGCATTTGTAATTAGGTCTGATTTTATCTAGATATCAGCACATAAGCTCTCACAGTCATCAGCATTCAAAGTGGGTTTTCAATCATTACTTCTCTGTTGCTTTCTGTCTTACACTGTCCCTTTGTTTGTCCTTTAATCCAACCCCTTCCCCATAAATCTTGTTCACATCCTTCTTCCCTGCAGTATTTTCTTCATCCATCTGTTCTGCTTGTCCTTGTACTGTATGTTATAGCTATTCATTTACCACCTTGAATGCCTTCCTACCTTCCTCTCTTTGGTATTTTTTGTCTTTCCTTAACTAATATGTATGTTTCTCTTTTCCAAATCTCTATCTGTGCCTCAATTTTCTGACGTCTCTGTGCGTCCGTCAGTTCGCCTACCAAACATATTCACCTATATAAACACAGCTCCCCTCCCTACTTCCTTCCCTCCAGAGCATGCCCATTAGTTCTGCTTGCTTGGTGTTTGATGGAGCCTGTCCCCCACACCGGCCCCATCAGAGACCCCGCCAGAGCCGCCATGGAACCTCTGATTCATCAATCTCCCTGCAGCTGGCAGGAAACTGACCCATGGGGCATGGTCCCTACTGGCCTCCTGGAGCCAAGATGGCTGACAGGGCAGGAGAGCGAAGGAGAGGATAGAGGCAGGTGGCAGGCAGGAGGCTTTACAGATAAAGGGAGGACAAAGAATTGGTGGAAGATGGCAGAGGACTTGTAAAGCTGTAGGAAAAGAGAGATTTTTGTGTTTGTGTGTGTGTGTGTGTGTGTGTGTGGTACTTAGCTTCAGATACAATAACAGAGAGCACCTGTGTAGCAAAAAAACTCTTTTTCCCTTCCCTCATTTCAAACACAAACCCTTCAGCAGTGCTCTGCTATCTTGTGGCCATCTCTCTCGTGTGTGTGTGTGTGTGTGTGTGTATCAGAGAAAAGCAAGCATAGAACTAAAAGGAGATTTCATGGTACTAAGCTGATACACTAAAAGCACAGTAAAGGGCACCAGGGTTAATAAGCATTCAACAAATGGATTTATGGGGCTACATGTAATCCCTCAACATACCTGCACAAGCGCAAACACACAGGACACACACAGAGCTGGGCATACACACACATACAGAGTAAGGTACCCAAACACACAAGCAATCTGCAAATACCACTCCAACTCTAAAAGAGGAGGAGAAAATCAGAGGAAAGCTGATGAGGAGAATAAGAAGATGAAAGAGGAAGAGAGGGGGTATCAGTGCAAGCAAGCCTACAGAAAAATGGGATGTCTGCAACAGCTACATTTATAGATTCCTTAGCCTGAAGCTAACTCTCTGAATGCAGATCTGCTTGAGATGTTTGCTCCTAAAATATTGACATTGGCAATGAATCCAAAAATCTTGTATCTGGGCAGACTGTCGGCGCAGCAGAGACATCCTGTGCCACAAACCCTCCGCTTTATAGTCATGATGTTGCACACGCACCCTCGGGAGGTACCCGCTGTAACCATGGTCCTCTATTGCTGGCCTCAGAGCAGCTTGACTGAGGCAGCAGAGGTTAAGTGCCTTGCTTAAGGACCACTCGACCACATTTACAGAGCCAGCAGAGAGGATTCCATGCGCTCACAGCCTGGCTTCTCCCTTCTTGTATGGGCACCCAATCCTCTCTGCTTCTCTAACTTTGAGGCTGCCACCACTGTGACAGACTTCCATAAAAGTCAACAATACCCAAACCCATTTATATTCGATGTACAACTATAAAACT
>JAOXYL010000002.1:8597969-8613886 GCA_028564955.1 Terapon puta
TTTCAACTCATCTAAGGGTGCATTTTCTGAATTACCGCTTGCAGAATGGCAAACCACAAGAACATGTTGCTCGTGTAATGGAGTCATGTAATGGCACTGAGCTCATTCTAGCTCATTTTAAATAGTCTCCTTGGAGAAGGTTGACTTTGCCTCTTAAAACCAGTGCTGGTGATTTGTGAGTCTCCCGTGAATTCTCAGGGCTTGGTTTCAGTGAAGCAAGCAGTAGCAAGATGTCTCTGCCTTGTTTTATTTCACATTTTGTCCACTTTGTGTCATCCCCCCCCCCTTGCTGTGTTCTCCTTTTAATCTCTCTCTCTCTCTCTTTTACATCTTGAAGCTATCAGCATCTTGGCAGCAAGACAGCAAAGTGGCAACACAGCACGTGGAGCGAACAGACCCACAATTCCACAGCCGAGTCCAGCAACACACATACACTGACACACACACACACGTGTCTATAATTCCATTGTGTTAACTAGCTGGCAGAAAGCCTACCTCAGTGTTTCCAAGGCAACAAGTTTGTATATTTAGCGACATTATGTTACGTTATGTGTGCATGTGTGTAGATGTTTTATGAAAACCATATTGAAAACATATGAAAATGCAACAGACAATAACACACTTGAAATTGGGATTCAAGCACTTTTGTTCTCCTTCCTTTTTCCGCTCTGACAGCTCTGCGGTTTCTCACAGGACATTGTTCATGTGAATGTCTGTGTAAATGACAAATGCATGCATGAATGATGATGTGTGTGGTTGAAGTTGTAATCTTCTGCTGTGATGTTTTTGCACTACGCCTCTCAGAGATTGCTTTAAGCTCAATTTCGGCTCCCAGTTTGATGTCTCAATGCTTAGATAAGTTTAAATTGATGCCTTTTTATAGGTGTGGTTACAGTTTGGCATTTTTAGAGATTTTTCATATTGTCAGCAAACTCTATGAAAAGGCCAAAACCAATGATGTGCAAGTCTATACTTTCCAACCTTCACACCCTGTCTTTGTTAGTCAGCTCCAAGCCCACTAGTTCCTGCTGATGATGTAAATCTTTAAAAAGGTCATAAATATACTGTTTCCTTCTTCAAATAAAGAAAAGTAATTTTCCTGAAGCTGGAAGACCGTTTTTAGCAAACATGACTCAAACAAAAGTAACTTGTATTTCTTGGGGACGATTAGCCACAGACTTGTTATTTAAGGCAGAACAATGGCAGGAATGAGTCAAGATAAAATACCTTAACCATGTTAAAGTTAACGAAAGAACATTTCTGCAACACTGTTACTCATTCTGGTGTCATTAATTCTTTCTGGGACAACCAGGGCCAAATAAATTTATTGTTGGGCTTGGTATTTTAACTGACTGACTGATTTACTGACAAAAAGAGGAATATAAAACATCACCTACCTGACACTCATGCTTTTATGTCTTACACAATGCTTAACAATCCTCACTGTTATTGTTCATACAAATTAAAAACATTAACAGTAGTAGTAGTAATTTCTTCTATATATGTGCCTAATAAAGAAATAAAGAAAAGTGGGGAAAATATGATAAATTGAGTGCACATAATGTAGATATTTCTCTGTATCTGCGATTTTCCCGCTGTGCTGTGCATATATGGGTGTGAATGTGTTCAAGAGAGCATGAACAAGCCAAGTCCGCAGTATAGGCTGCTAAGAGTCCGGCGCGTGTGTGTGTGAGTGAATGTGCGTGTGATTTAATCCTTGAGCTGTCTTCTTTAAGTAATGGATTTAAAGAGAGAATCTATTGGGAAGTAAAACATAGACACACACCACACACGTACACACCAACACTCCAAACCAAGGATCAACCAAACCCTTTTTTGTGCGTCTGTCCATCTCGCTCTCTCTCTCTCACATATACACACAAACACACACACACAAATAAAATAAAATAAAACGTGATTTATCAAGTCTACGAGAGGCTCTGACACACGGGGATGCTGCAGGCTATTAGGCTGAATACCCAGTAAAAACGCAAACACTTCACAATGTGTATAGGGTATTCTTCTGGGATTATGCTGGTATACAGACACACACAAACACACACACATACTGAAAGAATTGAAATAAAGATGCATGTGATGTCAGTTAACTGCATAAACGGTCCTCTGCACAATGTCTTCTCCAAAAGGAACCACAGCGTAGGACCAAGAGCTGGAAAGGGGAACACTTTTGGGTTACGCTCTGTCAGTCTCCAGAAATTAGGAAGTGTGCATGTCTGTGTCTGTGAGTGTGTGTGTGTGTGTGTGTGTGTGTGTGTGTGTGTGTCTCCTGTCTTCCCCAGCTGTCTTCCTCTTGATCTCATTTGCATCTACAGACCACTAGAAAACCATGTGTTTGTACTCAAAGAAAAGACCATTACCCCTGTTCTAACATATATTTGTATATATATTTTTTCCTTTTCATCACATGCAGTGGGAAAAAAAAGAGAAAGAGAAAAATGTTGAGAAAGGAAAGCAAGAGGGGAGAGAATGATGAAAGAGAGAGGGAAAAGCGTCACTAATGTTTCCTGCTAAAATATTCAGACTACTGCCGCATGATGCGTCACCCTGTCCCACAGATACACGTACACTGACACACTCGCACATATACACACAGCAAAAGCCGCTCCTCGCCCCACTACCCAGAGTCCCCTTAGGATGAGCACGCAAGAGCCGGCGGCCATATTTGACCATGATGAACTTCCTGTTCACACAATTTTCTGACTCATGATTGATTAATAATTTAGGAAAGGGAGTAGGGAAGTTACATTCAATGAATACAGCAGAAAGAGCGCTGAACTATGGATAAACTTTACACCTTTGTTCTTCATCAATGCCTGCAAATAAAGAGTTGTGATAGCGGAAACCTACAGGAAACATACAGCTCCCTTTCTGAGCAGAGAAAGAGAAGAAAGAGAGGGGAAATAAAAGAGTAACTGACACATTTCAAGGAAAGGACAATGAGAAATAAATTATAGAAAGACGCTGTGAATGTGGCTCTGGTAATTGAAAGATTACAAGGAAAGACAAACAAATTAAGGAACAAATAGAAAAGAGAGAAAGACGAAAATAACAAGCTTCTGTAGAAACACTAACTTGCGTGCTAAGCGTTGCCTAACTCTCACCTTTCTTTCCTCCTTCCATCCCCCTCCAACCTTATACTCAGCACATAAAAAATTAAACGCCTCTAGTCAGCTCAGGAACAGGAGACAGGTAAAGAGGACGAAGGGAAAGGAAAGGAAAGGAGAGCGGCATCAGTCTCTCCCAACTTGACGGATAAAGCAGGACAGAAGACATGTGTAACTTGTTGAGTGCAACACTCAGATGTGGTCAGTGTGCTCAGAGAAAAGTAGCAATCCCTGTGGCTGAATATGCTAATGTGGTGGCTCAACATGAATTTTGTCTGGTGACAGCCAAACAGTAAAAAACGACTAAACACAAGATACAAATATTTACTCTCTGAATATGATCTTAGTAATAAAAAAATCTCACTATGTTGCACCTGAAATTCAGATACTGAAATTTCTTGCTCAAAACAACTGAACACCGAAAAACAGTGAACAAAACCAAAGTCTGTTCAAGATCCCTGATTGAGAAAACTATGCTGTCATAGATACAACATCCATTTCCAGCCATGACTTTTTAACCACATAAGCTCTGCTGCATTCACCATCATATAAATAATGAACCAAGCTCTTGTGTTTTCATGCAGGAGATACAGTAACTTGTAACTCATGGTTACGGGTGCAATATAAAAGTACTTTATGTGGTTCAACCATGTAAAGCACTTTGTAACTTTGTTTTGAAAAGTGCTGTATGAATACATGTCATTGCTATTAGAGTTTGTATCAAATGATAAAGTAAGTTTAGACTAACAGAATATCTCCACTAGCTCAAACCAGCAAGTACAAAGTGCTGAAATACTATGTTAAGCTCCCTAAATCCACTTACATGTCTTTTTCATTTCATACTTCCTCCATGAAAACTGCTGCTTTAATACATTACTATTCCTGTCACATGTACACACACACACACACACTAATCTCAGATGGAAGACGACTAACCATACGGTTTATAGGACTCTGATTGGACGCTTTAGTCATCCACCCACCAATCCTGTGATGAAAGTAAATTGCTGTGGAGCAGTATTGATTTTCAATGGGTAAGCATCAAACACACACACATGCACATACAGACACACACACACACACAAACACATACACACATACAGATGAAATGCAATTGCATAGGAAATATGTTGTTTGTTGTTATGTTACAAATCAATTAATAACGTGAAATATTTAAATACTTTGGGCAAACTTTAACATAATGACCCAGAGTTGCAGGGAGAAAATTCATTCGTTTAACACATTCATCTCATGTAAAGAGCTTCTCCAGACGTGGGCTTTCTGTTTGGTTCATTGACTTCACCTTTCCATCTCACGTCCTTTCTCACAATACACACATACACAGTCACACAAGCTCAACACTTTTCAAAGGACTCTGAGACATTTTAATACCATAAAGAGAGCAAAACTACACATCATATACTCTGCTGTAAACAGACATAAACATGCATGTACACGCACACATGCACACACAGTCCACTGCAGCTGTGACGGTGTCCCTCCAGAGACAGAGTGTGTCCAATCCTCTCCGTCTATCTAGGTCAGCCTCATACAAAAGTCTGCACACCTCTCTCTCTCTCTCTCTCTCTAGCTCTCTCCATCTCCACTCCTTTTCTTCTCCCTCCTCGATCCCAACATCTGTCTTCATTCTTGCCTCCTCTCATTCTCTTTACTCCTTTCTTTTCTTTTGCCTATTAGTCTGTGTGTGCGCGTGTGTGAGAGAGAGACAGAGAGAGAGAGAGTTGAATGACTAAGAAAGCCGACCAACAGTATGAAGAGAGTCCCATTTATCCTGCTGCCAGGGGATAAGGTTACATTTTTAGGGAAAGGAAAAAATAACTAAATGTAAAAATGTGGAAGTTTCCTGATATTCATATTCCACATAGCTGTAAATCACATTAAAAGGATTTGCAGAAGCCAACTGAAGTTTCTGGAAACATTTAAAAAGTATTAGGTCCAGTTGATCGCAGGACGATCTGTACAGTGCTGCACTAAAAAGAGTTTCTGTCCAAAACAAAATATCCACCATTTGAAAAAAACTCACACCTACGCTTAAAAAATGATTGCTGGCAATGGAAATTAACTGCATTGTGGGTTTCTAGTTGACTTATGAGTCATCTTTAATCCTTTGTTTACAGAGTTTCACTTAAAAAGTTGTGCTCTGAGGTCATCCGTGGTTTGGGGAAAATGCACTGATGAATTTCAGGTGCTTTCATCTGCCTCTCAAGCTGTATTTATCACAGTGATGAGTGCGGCGCATCGTTACGAAAGCTTCTTTTTAGAAACAGGCGCACGGTTTGTATGAGAATGCCGAGCTAGGCTGACAGAGGGTGTGCACGTATGACAAATGACAGAAAAGGAGCCTGTCCTGTCAGAGAGGAAGTGCAGACTTATGTTTATATAACAAGACAAGAAGTAAAGTCTGCTGGACTAGTTTTTATGCCTTGTGGGCAAAACAGAGAGAAGTCAAAGGGAGTGACAATAAATAGGAGCTGATGGAACAACTGGTCACAAACACAGTGACTATTCACACAGGTCAGTGCACATACAGCAGGCAGCACGCGCATCACATCACTGAAGTATATGTGATGCCTTCAAAGAGCCCCTACCTGACTGCTGAGTCAGTTTGAACGTGTACTGTATATGAATGTTTATGTATGTGTTTGTGTGGGTTTTAATGAACAACATATTTTTGGATTCTCCATGGATGTTTTTCAAGGCTTCAAAGCGCTCTCTTGCTTATGCAGTTATGCACATGTTTGGATGCTTGTCCATGTGTCTCAGGTGGATTTTTTTCCACTGTGGGAAGTTTATGTGCTGGATGGAAACACAGACACAAATACATTCTTTATAAAAAACACTGCCTTCACATAGTGTAGGCAGAGTAACCATGTGTCACTGTCAGTATAATGACTCTGTGACTGAGAGGAGTTCAGAGGTGATGGTCAGACACACAAGTTAAGTGATGACATGCATGGCTGAACAAATCACATGGCACACACAGACTTACAAGAGAGAGAGAGAAAAATATGTAGAAGAAGAAAGCAGATCTGGTGCAGCTATTTAGTAAGTCGTGTATGAATAAAACTTGAACCTAATAATAATCAAGAACAAAATGACTTTGCATACACACACTTCATACATATAGCCACAGCCATACTTTAAAGAGAGGGATATAGAGGAGGGCCTTTGTGTTTTATCTCATAATAATGATCCCCAAAAGGAAGATTTGGGCCAGATGTTCAGGGGGTGAAAACATCTACCATATTAGACAGTGGCAGATGCATCATTACTGAGAAAATGTAACATCCTAAATGTTATCCTCATGTGCAAATTTTCACACAGGTAACTGAATTAACCATGCACTTGTGAATAAAATTAAGGTCTGTGACAGCTTTATTCAATCAAATATATGGTGCGCTGAGAATTATGATTCTAAATTTAGCTCATAAATGCACCTTTTACTTTGCCCTCTCATTAGGTTACCCTCCATTCAGCTCTAGTCCTCTGTGTGGATCATATGTTGGGGCTGGCTGGCTAAAGCCTGGAGAAGAGGCCTCATTAACATAAAGCCAAATGTTGAAATCCTCAGATGTGGTGGAAATTGAATGAGTAAAGGCTCTCCATTTGCTCTACAACTGCTATTCAGAGGCCCTAGAGCAAGGCACTTAACCACCAACTGTTACAGTGCTGCAGCTCAGTGGCCACTGGGATGGAAGTGAAGCAGGGAATTGATATGTTTCGCCTGGCAAACCTTTTTCTTAAATGAATAAAGGTTTTGAATATTACCTCAGAAAAATAATATTCCTATCCAGTTCTCTGCTTGGAAAGATCTATCTTGTGCCACAAAGTGAGCATTTTTCAATTAAGGAGTGGATTTCCACCAGAGGGTGTATCATTTGTATCACACACTCGACAACCATCATGGTGAAGTCACGAGGGAGTGAGCGGAGAGGGCCACTTGGCTAGCAGCCTCAACAGATGGACTATAACACCAGGCTAGGGCAACAACATGGCCTACAGGACTGAGCAGGCCAAACACACACACATAACACACACATGCAACATGCAGACCACAGGGAGATGGCCAATCATACCAGCCTCACTGCCAAGGTCAGTAACCCACTGAGAAAGAAAGACACAGGCTGTGTGTGTGTGTGTGTGTGTGTGTGTGTTAAAGAATATATCTTTCTCTATATCTGATGTGATTCTCTAAATGAATGAACCCTTACATACAGTTCGTATTTTATACCTTCACAGTATAGTCTGGGTCAAGAATTCCCTCATAGTTCCCTCACAGTTAGCGTCTAACTATCCCAATTAAAGTACAGATCTATTCAAAATGTCTAAATAGACGATATCACATCATTAAATGTATCATAAGACATAAAAACTACATTGATTTAAATATATTTTATCTAATTTGAAAATGGCATTACTTTCTGGAACTGGAATTTATGACATATGATTATGTTTATACGATAACCAAACCAACATGGTAAAGAACATTTCCAGGGACCTGGTGCTTCGACATATTGGTCTTCCCGTCTAGAAACAGTCTCACTTCATGACCTATACACACCACCCTATAAGAGAAGACCCATGTAGGCATGTAGGTCAGCGACACCCATGGTCTTCCATTCTTGACCATAACGATGAATCCTCTCCATGTTTCACATCGCAATGACAATTTTTTCAATGGCTGGAGGGTGGAAGAGCTGGACTAGTGATAAAATATCAGATGCATGGGAGAGGGCCTGTCTTGTGTGTCCTGGAGTCATTGCCTGCACATCAAGTTGACGTCTGCCTCGCTGCCTGCTCCTCTCCATCAGAGTCATCTTCATCAGATGGGCTGTAATCAGTTTTTTTCCACGTTGTCTTCCTGCTCTGACACATCCTCCTCCAAATCACTATCAACCTCCTCATCTTGGAAGATCAGATCAAGGGCCTGTTTCGCAAGTCTCGCTGCCATGATGTCAGTCACTGAAATAGCAGCTCAGGTACCTTTATAATGTTATAAAGTCCCCATCACCACCCTCACAACCCAAATTGATTCAAATTTCTTACTTTAATTTAATATTAATAGATTAGTTCATTACATTGGAGGCGTTTGTGTTTGCAGGTGCATCTTGTGTCTGTGTCAAGGTGTCCTCTAACTTCTGAATGACTTCCGTTCCCTCTGTGCACCACATATGATCAATCCTCTGCTGTTTTGCTATTTCACTGTTTCTAAATTCCCCCATGCTACTTCAAAGACCAGCAGGTGTCTGTCTATTCAGGAAGCTGGGAAATGTGATGTGAACACATTCACCCATGTTCATGATTTCATGGCTTTCATAACACAGTCTTGTGACTGTGTCGAGTAATTTCAGGCTAAAAGAATGACGTTTAGGGTATTTTTTATGCTGTCAAATGCCAAAATGTGAAATTTGGCCCAAACAGTATTTAAGGGTTAAAGAAATCTGCTAAAGTTCATTCATCACATGAAAGTATAAATGGCTGTTTTACATAATTATGACATGGAAATATTTCCAGCTATACATATCTATTCTTCTCTGTCCTGATCTTTTCTAACCGCAGTATTCTGTCATCTGCTCTTGAGCGATTAATAAACCCCCTCATCTGGCTAAGAAGCAGGTAAATGAGAGCAAGCCACTGAGAGGTGTTGAGAGTTTGACTCATTACTGTTGAAGGAGAGAGCCCTCTGTGTCTGTAGCTAGCATGTCATTAAGACTTGTTGAGGTAATTCCTCTCCAATTAGCCTCTCTGTGATATGAGGACCAGTTAAGGAGCGAGCAGTGGAAGACGGGGCCACTCAAGAGTTGAAGCCACCCTCACACACAAATCTCACCTGATCCCTATCAAACAGTTCAACTCCCTGCTGTTATTCATACAACTGCTACTGCTGGTACTACAGGAACTACTACTATCGCACTACTTTATCCAAAGACATCATTAATGTGCAGAAGCCTCCCGTACATGCAGCTCTTTGCTGATAAGAGCAGATTTACCGTTAGAGATCTCTGCATTTTGCCCACCCATGTGTAAGAACAGAGTGATAATCACCAGGGTGACCAAATATTCTTTTTGCATTCACACACTAATGTTAGTGTTTACACTGAAGAGCTCAGCTTGTCATTGAGGAGATCATTGTGCTGCAGCAGCAGCAGGCTGATGTGGACAAAACACATCATGTCTGATATCTTTGAAAAAAGGTGGAACACTATATCTATATTTTTATTTTAAATTTCATTTTATGTAAATATCAGAAATTATAATACTGATTTCATCCATATTGCTCAGCCAGCATTTAAACATATTACTTTGGCCTGTGACAATGTTTCTCTGTCAGAATCACACTCAAATTAACTCACATGGGGAGCAGTCAAGTAGCTCAAAGATGACAATTACAGCTAAAGGAGTAACCAGAGCAAGATAATGACACTTGTGGAAAGCTGTAGAGGCTGGTATTATCAACATGTTTTAGTCAAGCACCAACAATAAAATAGAAATTACATGTAATTATAAATACTTAACTGCTTGGACTACATGCACACATATGCTATGAAATGTTGGCAATGCAGTTTTGAGTTTAAAGAGATGAGATGATCTCTGCTCTCCTCGTCTATACTTCTCCCTCCATCCCTCTTTGCCTTTTCATTAAAATGTCGTCTTAACACTGGAGATTCTCTCTCTCTCTCTGTCTCTCTCTCTCTATCTCTCTTTCTCTCCCCCAAGTCTTTGTGTCACTTGTTCACCTTCTTTCTCCAAACATGGTAAACAGAACAGAGCTGCACCACCACAGTTTGAGAAGGCGTGAGTGGCTGATAAACATCTCTCTCCTTCTCTCTCGGACACACTGTAACCAAGCCCATCTTCACAGCCCATCTGTCTCCCTTGTGACTACAACCTAAAACTTGAGTGTGAAAGTCACAGAGGGAGCTCATTTCTCATGGTTCTTTTATACACTGACTAACAATTTCTAAAAATTCACAGCATACCTCTCAGGGAATTCATTTGACAAATAAACCTGGCTCCTGTAGAATGATAAAGGCAGAGCTGGGACACAAGCTAAGAGATGAGGAAAGCAGACAGACACCATACACGCAGAATTCCCACAGTAGTTAAATAACTGACAGCAGATCATGTAGTGTTATAGATGATTTTGCTATGTGCATTTGCATTCAAAGATAACACAGGCAAATATTATCTGGGGCCATTCTTGAGTATGTTTGGATGAACAGTATGTTTTGAAGTACAGGCTGTATATGAAATGTCAAAACTGCTCAGCCAACTCATTCTTTGATTTATTTGCTGAGTAAGTCTTTCCAGTAAGTTGGAAACTGACCAAAGTATGTGCTAAAAGTATGAGGGAAGCCAAATAAAGTATGTCGACATCCAAATATGACCCCCATATGTCATAGTTTAGTTTATGTTACGTGATCTAACAGGTGGTAATATGCTGCTGTAACAGCCTCCAGTCTTCTGGAAATGGTCTCCACTAGGACCTGGCTGCAGGGATTTGCTCCCATTCAGCCAAAGTGACTTTGGGAACTGATGTCAGGCCATAGAGACATAGTCAGTGTTCTAATTAATCCCAGATGAGTTGGATGGATTTGAGAACTTAGCTCTGTGAAGGACAATGAGGTTCTTCCAACCCAAACTGTAGAGAAAACATATATTATGGACTTGACTTTGACTGTAAATGGGCCACCCTCATGTTGAAATAGAAAAGGGAGTTGTATGTACTGTTGGCGAAAATGTAATGTATTTGTAGCATTCAGTTGCCACAAACAACCCAACTAAATGTAGACAAGGATAGCATCATACTTTTGGCCACAATGAGTGTCTTTTATTCAAATTATTCAAATCCTTCTTACCTTAATTTTTAATTGTTATTTTGTTAACACTGGCACATTTGCCTCATTCAGCCTTTTGAACACATTCACTCTGGAAAAAGTGAATTACCATTTACTGAATGATTCATTTGTTTAAGAGGAGGCTATATGTGTACAAGTGTTAATTTGCTTGTGTATATGTGAGTGTGTGTGTGTGAGTGTAAAGTCCTTCTCCGCATGTGTACGCATGCATGAGTACGGGCATGTGCTGGCTGCATGCTCTCTGTGTATACCAGTTGTCACATACACACCCCCGTCTCTGCAAATGTGAGGCTACTAAGCTCCATCACCAAGGAAACCAGCTTGTTGCCAGGTAGCAACAGAGAGAGTGAGAGATAGAGAGATACAGAGAGAGAGAGAGAGGAGAGGAAAGAGGATGAATTAGTGAGACAGAAAAGACTAAATTAGATAGAAGTGTGAGACAGCATGTGCGAAAACATGTAGCAGTTTTCTGTATTTTAAAAGAAGCCACCACAATTAGATTATGTCTGTAATTTACTCCCTCCACTCCACATTTTGTGAAAAGTTACTTGATGAATGGCCTCATGTGTACACTGACACAAAATGGTGCAGTCAAGCTAACAGAGAGCTAGGTGGCTAGTGTACTGTTGCTACAATGTAGATTACAGTAGAAGGATGCAGAAGTGGCATCTGAAATAAAAGCTGCCAAAGCTGCATTGATGAGGTTTAGACCAGAGGTCGAGAAGTATCCCCTTGCATGTTCCTTTGTGTATGGATGTGGGTGGAAGGGTGCGCATTTCAATCTATCTGTGTCTAAGTATATGAGTTTATAATTAAAAGTGACTTTGGTCACTGAAGATTAGAATTAGATTAGTTTAACACTCATTCAACAATGTACCCAACACAGACAAGGTTACATCACAGCCCTGGACCAATCCGAGAGCTGCTTCACGCTGTCAATCTGTCGGTTTTCGTTAGGAGCTGATGAGATATCAGCAGATCAACACAGGATGGCGAAGAGTGTGGTGTGTGTCAGTGTGTGTGTGGGTTAATCTGGCTTCACCTTTGTGAACTCGGATGACTTTTCATTTAACACTTTGCTGTGCACATGTTTAAATAGAGTGTGATGGTGAATGAAGTTAAATGTGGTAACAGATACCAGAGCAAGAGGGACAAACAAGAAAAACAATAAAAGAACTACATGTTTGGAGCTAGATATGGTTAGACACCATCACATTGTTAGTCTGTGTTACTACATCTAAAACTTCCTCCATTTTAGAAAGGACAAATAAATACACACTGTAATGTATTTGAAGTATTAATTAAATCAAACGCTGCAGCCTTCAACATGAGAACAGCCTGTTTGCCCCTCCAGATCAGTCCCATGGTGGCAATAATGGCCCTAAGCATCCCTAAACATTAGGTATCATCAAAATCCCTGACGTAGTCCCATTTAACATGGCACAGCCAAATTGTCAAACATGGCGGATCAGCCTCTAAGCTTCCAAATCATGACACAGCGGATTCAGACTTTTAATATGACACAGCGTGTTTACACTGCAGCAGAGCACAGAGAGAAGAAGGAGGAGGCGGGGGTGAGGGGTGGGGGTGCGGGGGGCTCACCAGTGAACTGAAGATGGTGTTTTAATTAGATCAGGGAGCAGACACGGAAAGAGTGAGGCTGGAAGAGAAGGAGAAGTAAAGAGATAAGACACGAAAAGAGGAGAAGACAGGAGCAGGAGGGGAGGAAAGAGATGGGGGTTTTGTTTCATGTGCATCCTACCCTGTTACCCCTTGGCCATATAATTAGTAGGAAAAACATCTCCTTTCATAGCTACGCCAGTGATAATCAGTTGCATTGCTGTATTCAACCAAATGGGCTGGCTGCATTACATGGCTGTGACACTCGTGCCAAAGACGAGATGTTTGAACATTTCCTTTAGGTGAAATCAGACAAAACTAAGATGACTGGGCAGACTTTTCAGTTTACCCCTAAAATAAACCTTAACTGTAAATATATTGATCCAAAGGAAATCAATTCAATCAAATCAAGAACTTACTGATAAAAAAAAGACAAAAAAATCTCACTTGTGAAGGCTGCGTGTAAATCTCTTCAGAGGAAAATAAATGGAAGAAATGGGAAACAGAGACATTTAAAATCATGTGGGAGTAAAGCTAAGTACATTTGATTTAGTTTCACTAGACAGTTCTCACTCACAGATGCAGAATTAAATAGAATTAAATGTCTTTGGTGTCTTTATAATAACAGATAAAGACAAAGAACCAGTATAGATTGCTCGGCAGCAGTGACTAAGTAGTCCATGACCAAAGGTTATAACTTGCGTACAGTATATACTGAACGATATAGGGGAGGTGTATGTCGTTGGCTCTTTCCTGTCTCTTGCATCATTAAGTAATCCATCTATATCTCCATCCTTACTTTACTCACTTTCTTCTTCCCTTTCCTTTTCTCTTACTCTCAAGTTTTCTCTCATATTAACCTCATCCATTAATTAAAGAAATTGTATAAGAGTGTAAGAGATAAAAAGCCAACAGGGTAAGGAAGACATAGAAAGAAGATAAAAAGCACAAGACAGAGATGGAGAATCTGTAGAGACAGAAAACACCTGACTGCAGTTAAAGACAGAGCGTTAAAGAGAAAAAAAACATCAAAAGTGTGAGAAAAAAGAAAGAAAGAGTCACAGAAACAGGAAGTTGGAAGCAAAGATAAAAAAAGAAATGTCCATATACGGTCTCTGGTGTCGCTCGAGTTGCCTGGCAACCTAAAAGTTTGGCTCCAATCTCACTGCCAAGTCATTATTGCTGTGAAACAATCTGTATCCTTTTATAACTATGGTGAAGTCACAAAGAAGAGGGACATTTACCATGAAGCAACCACACACACTGAGGAACAGCGAGGGGTGGCAGCTTGTTAAAACAGACGACAGACAGAACGCTTTAAACAATGTTTGCACCATTTATTTATATTTGATCTAAGGTCCTGCATGGACGCTCGCTGCACTGTGTGTGGCACTGCTCTAGATCCTCAGTGCATCTGCAGTCTTGTGAGTTACTGATTGTTCATGATCGCAAAGTATTTAAAAAGCCTAAATAAGTCTGCAAACTTGTGTTAATGTAATGTCATCTTTGAGGGCACATCTTCTTTTTTCTATTTCTATATCTTTGGTCACAAGTCAAGCTCTGATCCAACTTTGATTGTGTTAAATCATTTGAAAGGCAATATACCACTTTTACCAGCTTGCTTGCTAAAATTCAAATAATTCTAATGTGATGAAAATCAGAAGTCTGACTCTCTCTCTTTTTCCTTGCTCCTCCTCTGCACCTCTTCTCTCCTACAATACACACACAATTTTCTCCTCTTACTCATTGGCCTTGTCTCCTCCATATCCTCCTCTTCACCCTCCACCTCTCTATATTCAGCCACAAACGGTACGTCTCACTGTCTGTCTGTCTGTCTGCATTTCTCTTTTTGCTCCCCCACACACATCAAAGTTCTTGTTAAAAAGGCTGGGTGAGACTAGTAGTAAAGCCTAATAGCTAACACGTGGAGCCAGATGCTGCCTAACCTTCCCAACCATGTGCTGTGAATGTGTGTGTCTGTCTGTGTTTGTTTGTGTGAAGATACAGTATGTAAGTGCGTTTACATGTGCAACACATGTTCTGTAGTTCACTCTTTTTGAGCTCAGGTTCACAGGGAGGATTTGGAGGGGGAATCTATAAAAAAGGAAATGATGATAAGTTGTTCGTCTAACTAACTACTATCTAACTGATTTAGGTGATTTTACAATTAAATTGAAGTCACTTAAAATGATCAATTTGAAAGCACACTGCAAGTACAATTCCTTGTGGGGGTTTATTTCTCATGTGTAAAAAGCCCTACATTTTTAAATGTAATGATTTTTTTGCTCTTCCTTCTTATATCTATGTAAATTCAACATTTTTGTGCTGTACAACTGGTTAGATGAAATTTTAAAAACTACATAACAGATAATTAAATATATCTGCAGTTATAGTTTCAGCCTTACATGATTTGTAACAGACATGCCCTCCATTTATGAAATAAAAAGCAATCATATGAATGGAAGATAAATGGAATGTAAAACGTGAAATCTTTAATGTCAAAAGCATAGTAATTGCAAAAAGATGATTGTGTGCTAAAAGGCATCTGTAATGACAGATTAGATCAGTGTGGAACAGAACCTCACTGAAGACTTTACAACATTTAACTCCCATGAAAACCTGCATCTCACTCTTTATCCCCTCTGTCTTTATAGAGGTCTTGGTTTGAAACAAAAAGTCATTACAGCCTTACAGCTGGCTCTTTAGGATTGAGCATGTGCAATTAACACACTGGAACCTTTACTAAGGGAAAACAGAGGGGTAAGACATGTTTTCAGCCCCCACAACATCCGTTAAGCAAGCACGGCTGGATGCTTACATGTTGTAGTCTTCTCTTTCATTTCTTTTATTGAGCAAATGTATGCATGCTTGTGTTAACTTCCTTCTTTGAAGTAAAAGGTTGTGTGGGCACTTTAAAGCCTTTTAGATGAAGTAAAATATATTATTCACAGCCGCCAATGAGGGAGCGTATTTGCTCTGAGTGTGTGGGTATGTGTGTGTGTGTTTGAACCCACTGCTGTACAAACTCAATGCCAACCGGAGGATTGACAGCTCTGGCAGAAAGGTAATGGGCAGCCACCTCTACATGCCCCTGTGTGTATGTGTCTGCTCCTGAGAAAGTGTGTGCAAGTGTATGTGTGTGACAGCCAAAGAGCTATTCAACAGGTATGTGCTTCAGTCAGCAGAAACGAAGATTAAATACAAGCTACACAAATGGTTGCAAAAGCGCACACACACACACATGCACTTACACACACACACACACACACACACACACACACACACACACACA
>JAOXYL010000002.1:8616802-8638698 GCA_028564955.1 Terapon puta
TGTGTGTGTGTGTGTGTGTGTGTGTGTGTGTGTGTGTGTCTGTAGAGAGGTAGATGGAAAGAGAGAGCAAGAGAAAAGAATGTGTGGCAGCCAAATCCCAGACCAGATGGCTAAATGTCAGTGAATACCACACCAACATGACTGCTAGTTCTCCCTGACAGAAGCAGTACACACTGCAACACAGCGTCACCTATTAATTCAGTGAGCAAGTGAGCTGAGGCTCCTGCACTGGATGGGATTTCAGATATTTAGCTTTTTGACTCGACATCCAGATGGTGTTCACAAGCAGGGGCATGACTGCAGAACCAGTCAGTTCAAACATCACAGAAACGACAATATTTAATTTTGTACATCACTGGAATCAGGAAGAAAAAAAGGGGGTCAAAGTCTATTGTTGAGACTGCTTCTTCCTACTGCTTCTAAATGCATTTCTGCACCTGAACTGTTTTTAGTTTGTAGTGCAGAAGAAATCCTCTGACAGATTTTTCATCAATTTCAGTAAGGATGGACGGATGGGAGGCTTTTGGCTTAAAATGACTGGGTGCAGTTTGCTTTACTCCACTGCTAATGTCACACTGGGCTTTTATGGCTGGTCAAATATTTGTTCTGGAATGATGAAGACACATACACACACATGCACGCAGAGAGTACACATTACACCTGTTTGCCACCCTAATTTGCCCAGAGACCTACTGTGTATTTCCATTACCTTTGTTGCCATGGCTGTAATGTTTGTTCTTTATTGCGATTTGTTGTCTGTGTGTGTGGTTGAGTGTGTGTGCGAGCGTGTGCCTAATACTGGCATGTCAATGACGCAAGAATTCTACATATCAAGCTCAGATTTTCCAGTATAAAGTTACTGGGCTGAGCACTAACCATTTTGTGAGCAAGTGAGGAGAAAGGGAAAGAGAAACGCCTCTTTTAATATAAAAAATGTAGTCTGTGCAAGACGTACATTTTTTGTCTTTTGATTTCCTTGTATATCTCCGTATTTCTAAAAGCTTTGAAAGCAGAATCTCTATGTGTTTGTCCAAGAAAAAGGAGTGCACAATGAGCAACAGCTTGTACTTTTCCCTGTTTGTGCATTGCAGCAATCCAACAGGTCTTCGCTTGGGTTTATGAAATGTAAAATAAAGAGCAAAGTCATGCAGAAGCTGCCACTCATCTCACTGATGCTACTCATTGTCCTTGACCAAGGGGGAGCTCTGCTGCTGCCCACTGCTTCGAAATACTGCAGTGGAGAGGGATGGAATGGTTTAAAACTTCACACTAACCTCTGCACAGCGAGCTGAAAACAAGCCAGACATTACTTGAGTGATCACCCATACCCTGTTTGACTTTATCCTGTTTAATGAATTAGTTAACCTTTAGTGCTACTCCTATGATGTCATGTGCAGGCTGCCATATGATAACACTGAAAAAGTGCTGCAACTTGCCTCTGGTCTCTCTATTTCCACCTGATTTTGTTTTTCTTAGCCCTGCAATAAAAAAAATGACTGTCTGATTGAGCAGAAAACCTGAGAGTCACTCAGTTTAACTCAGCTGTGTTCACCATAATAGCAAACTATGTTGTTTCTAACTGAAATGGGGACATTTAGACTGACATCGCTCCCTGTGGTAAGGTTGCACTGAGAACTTCGGTGATGGACAGAGACATTACTCTCTCTTTCTCTCTGTGTGCACTGTGGGAGCTGTAATGTGGGTCGATGTGAGGCAGAGGTGGACACTTTTAGCTCAGTAAAAATATCCTGTTCTATCTCTTTCTCTTCTTCTCTCTCTCTCTGTCCCTATCTCTCTCTTCCTCACTACCTCTGTCTCTCGCCTTCATCACTGGCACATCTGGAGCTTCATGCAAAATGATCAAAAATTCACCTCAGCATTACTAGCCCCTTTCAGACAGTTATGTAATGTTAATAATTCTTGCCTCGGCATACACATTACAGAAACTTTATTTTAGTTTCATAAGGCTCATTTGACCTGATTTAACATGACTTGTTTGCCAAATTACTCTAGAGCTGAATACCAATGCGGCATTGCACAAATCCACATGCATATCCAAAGATCCTATATATGTCCTCCCACACACAAATACACAAACACACACTCACACACACATACACACACACACAAATATCTACAAACATAGCCTCAAAATCACAGCGGTCTGATATGCAGGTTTGGAGTAAACAGGGGGCGTAAGATGGGACAGTTTCCAAGGATCTGCTCAGGAATCATGGGATTTATGCCTGGTACACAGTTCTCACAAAAACCTAAAAATACTAATATGCTGTTTTTAGTTTGGACTGGCAGACACACATACATGCAAAGGCAGACACACAAAAAGTACATTCATCTCTCCTTTCTTTAAAGAAAGAAAAAATGGATGTGGGGAAAGAGGAAGCAAAAGAGGAGAAAGAGGGAGAGGTCAGGAGGTTTGTGTGGAAATCTCCCTATCTTTATCACCAAAATGGGACTATTAAAAAGCAAAGGAGGAGGAGAGAGGGAAGAGGAAATGGTGTTGTAATGAATGTGGTGCCACAGCTGCCATCATTTAGAGTCTTTATCTTTCACTTTTATTAGGTGGAGGAGAAGAACGCGGGAGAAAAGAAAGAGAGAGAGAGAGGGGAGACACTGAGACGACAAGGAATAACACAATTTTGTGCTTGTTAGGTATTTTCAATTCAAAACAATTATACAATGATAACACTGCAGTTAACAGGATGTTACGCTTTAGCCATTTTGTTTCCATTAATAGCCATGCCAATGAAGTTCGTCCAAAAAGGGAGGAGGAAAAACAGAGCGAGAAACTAAAACTTCAGCTTCAACACAAGTATTTTGTATCTTTTTCATAATGTGTTAAGTTAAAACAAATACACAACAGACAGAAATGAGCAACAATAAAAGCTAACATGATCACTTCTGTAAATATACAAGTTTAGCTTTGTTGTACAGTAATACAATAGTGGCTTTATGTTTCCTGTTACATACCAACCACAGTCCATTATCTCATACATGTGGTTTTATGGCCATTAGCTCTTCAATTAGAATATTGCAAACTGCTTTTCACAAGTAGATAAAAACATCAGCATGGCAAACGCAAAAGAGCAATAACAACCAGCTCAATACTAATCAATTCAAAGCCAATTTATGCAATTAAAGCCTGCTGATGGAGGCATTACTCATTCCCATTTTATATCTGTGACATTTCAAACTTTCAAACTACAGAAACATAGGAGAATTAATAGAGGAAAAAAGCAAAAAAAATAAGCCAAACATGAGACTGCCAGGATATTCTGGTAAAACTGTGAAGCTCCTTGGATAAAAAGATAACTTTCAATGTAGATTTTATTCGCTTTTCCCCGTGTTTAAAGTTCATTTTCAGTTACACTGGAGCCCTGCAGCTGTGAGGAATTGGTAGAAAATGGCTCCAAAAATATGGAACCAATGGAGCAGAAACCAAACAGCACTCTGAAGTAGTACCTTTGGAGTTGGAAAGCACCCATGTCTCTAGCAGAAATGGTAACTGGGGTATTCCTTGTTTCCTCTGGGAGCTGAAAAGGGGAACAGCATTTATAATTTCCAAATAATGACTCCCCAGGCTACAGCACGGTTGGAACTTGTTGTACTGCAGAAAACTTGCAAGAGATTTGAAGTTTCCCATCTGTGTAGAGGAGCCTGCTAATGTGTATAAGACCAGATAAGATGCAGTAGTGAATCGCATTAATCAAAACACGTGGCCATACTCATGTACTATACTGGTGAATGCATTAAATTCCACCGAAACTATTTACCCACCACCAGACAGACACACATCTACATCACAATCCTTATGCACCATGAGTGGGTGCATTCCTCTGTGGTTGTTCAGAGGTGCACACACACACACACACACACACACACACACACACACACCCTGCCACCATAACCACAAAAAAACACAGACCAACAATGTTTAGATAAGTGAATGTACAGATAGATGCTGATCGTTCCTCTCCATCTATAAATAGACACTCCTAGCAACCAGCAGAGGAGCACCCAAAGGAACAGTATGTTAACTCTATCCTCTACAGCAGAAAATGATAGAGATGAGGAAGAGGAAGAGAGAGAGAGGCTGGAGGACCTGCACAGACTGGAGAACAAATGCCAACCAATGTCTTGTACAATATACAGGTAATCTCTGTAAGGTGGAAATATCAGGTTATTCCATCAATTTAAATAAATTTTATTTTAGTTCTACATCTTGGGAAACCAGGGGGCAGTTCTGAGGACAAATGTGAACAAAGAAACTTCAAAGATACAGAAAAACAAAAAAGTTTATCTGTTTAGTTTGAAGAGGCAATTATCTTAACCCACCATCAATAAAAGTGTCTATACAAAGTATTCAGAATCAGAATCAGATTTATTGGCCAGGTATGTGTGCACATACTTTTGACTCGAATTTGACTCTTTACAGAGCCCTCTCGTACTTAAAGGGCAAAATCTGATCTTTAGAAGTCACACAGTGAGTTAAATGAATATCACCTGTGTGTAATCATAGGGTTTCAATTACCTGCAGTATAATCACACCTGTACCTGGAGAGTCCAGCATTTGGTGAGTCAGTATCGCAGTAAAACCTACATCATAAAGTCACAGAAACAACTCCAAGCAATTCCACAAAAATGTGACTGAAGAGATAAATCAGGGGCTAGAACCAAAGAAAAAAACTGCAGGTCTTCTAGTGATATAACAATCTCAACCCTCCTCTCTGACAAGAGATCATTTGTCAAGAAAATACACGCATATAACATTTCAACAAATGACTAAACCTATTATTTATAGAAAGAGAGAAAAACATGAAGATAAGACACGGAGAGAAGACAAGGTGTGTGTGTGTGTGTGTTGTGATGGGCTCCATTAACCTCTGAAAGGTGATTCATTGACTTAAAGGTGCTTGTTTCACATGCCTACTGCAGACTGCAGAGCCAGCATCTAATTCATCTCACACTAAACACCCTGTCACCTTCTGCTGCTGTACCCACACATACCTCATCACACACCATGATCAACCATGAACTCAGGTAAACACACCTTCATGAATGATGTGCAAACATGGCTGACACTATACACATGTATGACTAAAATATAAAAGTCAAATAAAAAACAGCTAAACATGGATGTGCACACTTTCAGTACCACACTAACGTTACCTCATATTATTGCTTATGGGATTTGGTGTCCAAAGTGTGTGTGTGTGTGCGCGTGCTCTTGCCCCTGCATCAATCAGTGTCTAATCAGGTGTATTGATTAGCTAATTGGTTGATTATGACAACATTATTCAGCCGATCTGTAAGTATCCAAATTGATCTGATTAGATGGAGGGATGAGGGTAGAGCAAGGGGGAGAAAGTGATTAAAGAGAAAAAAGGGGGAAGCGGATGAGAGAAAAAGAAATTAGTAGAAAAGAAAGAGAAATAAGTCTCATGGAAATTCTTCAATTAAGCTTCACGGTTACATTAACTTTTTTGTTATCAAAAAAGTTGTTCCTAAACAAAGCTAGAGTGCAGCATTTATTTCCTCCCTGAGAGAGGAGACCATCTCACACTGGTTCCTACCCTTCTTTCCTCTGTAACCAAGGACAGATGAGGAGCATCACTACGGTTACCATATCCATGACAACCTCTCCCGCTGCTATTATTGGGCATGTCGTCAAGGAGACAGAGCTGCACATTATGGGATGCAGACAGAAATAGAAATCTTGTACTGGAAGCAATACAACAGATCCCTGATATTACATAAGAAAGACTTGTGCAAATCTAGCAAGGGGGTGCCGTATTGATTCTCAAAATGAGATCACACATAGGGCCAGGGGTAAATGTAAAGAGCATCATCAGAATGCTAGGCCGCATAGTCATGATGGAGCTGACACTTCATGGAAACACCAAACTTTTCCTGGAGTTTATTTTCAAATGCTAACAACTTAAAAAATGGGAGGAAATAAAAACTATACTGCACAAGTTGCTAAAACAATTGTGCCCCAAATGACAACTAATGACAAATAAAGACACTTAACAACTGGGGGATAAAAATGTGAAGTAATACAAAGGGTTCTAGGTGAGCTGAACTGAAGAAGACAAAGAAAGCTGTGATGCAGGGAATATTTTAAACCCCCTCCTGTGGCTCACACTCACATTATTTTTAACGAGAGGTTTGTAGCACTGCAAAGGTGATACAGGAAGAAATAACTTAAAATAGCACAGGGACAATATTCAGACAATTGGCATGGTTTCCACCAATAATGTCACAGGTTCATTCTTCCCATGAAAAGTCCATTGGTCAGGCAGCTGGATAAACCCATCATCTAAATGTCAATATCCTGGGAATCATAATAGACACTCTGGAAAGTAAACCCATGTGAAGTAAAATGGATTCTGGCAGCCGTGGGAGTCTTGCTTTAGTGACACATATGTGTATATAAATCAGGAACTACAATAAAGTGCATAAAACTATACAATTGTTTTAGTGCATAAAACTATACAATTGTTTTATGCACTTTATGGTTAATAATGTAGGAGTACACCATGTCTTCTGTGGGATCAAACTTTTGACACCACTGTGTCTGACCTGAAACAGCTCAGGATCATACTGATGCCTCAGTATTTTATAACAGCCTGAACGTTGTGCAGCATTTCCTCTTCAAAAGATTTGTTTTAACTTGTTAATACCACACGCACACACACACGAAATGTACAAATACACACAAAGATACATGTCTCAACCGTATATTTAAGCCCCTGGTCTATCTGCACACTGCTTCCTGTCTGTCAGGAGGTTATAAAAGTAATTGACCACAGCTGTGGTGGTGGTGAGTGGGTTGTCTGCGTGTGTGTGCACACTGTATTTTTTCTTTTACTAAGGGGGTCACCAGTAGGGTCTCAAATAACTCTGCAAGAACGGAAGACCCTGAAAATAGGCTCATTCAGGAGGCCACCTTTTCATGTAACAGTGTGTGTTTGTAAGTGTCTCTGTGTGTGTGTGTGTGTGTGTGTGTGTGTGTGTGTGTGTGTGTGTGTGTATGTGTACGTGTGGAGGAGGTTTGGGGGACATGCCAATGAAGTATACTGTTTCAGGAGGTAAAACAAGTGGCATTAAAATTCTCCTCATTTTGTTGACAGATACTGAGAGACGAGGAGCTGTTATCGTTATCCAGTCTATAAAAAGAGATACATTATCTATAATTATTGTTTTTAATCAACTTAATCATTTATCTTATGTTACAGAGAAAAGTTATTATTAGACATTTTATTTTTATTTGTGGCCATGATACCTGCTTTCCTCCACAGCTGCTCATCATTCGGGATGCAAGACTTTAAATTTTACCAGTGTTTTCAATGTGTGACAAGTTCAGAAGACAAGTAGAACCCGTTTCAAATATAAAAATGGGCTAAAATACACAAAAAAATGTATGGAATTGTTTTTTCAGCTACTCTAATGTGATAACTGGAGACTTGATCTATAAAGCCTAATGTTAGCTACATGGAAAAGTTGCTGTATTTCTGCACAGTATGTTGGCCTCCTGTATAATTCAGAGAGAGTCCTTCTTCAGTCCTATTTACTCTTTACTCTGGATTGTGACATTAACTGTAGAGACAAAGTGAAAAACATGAAAACAAATGTTGTTTTTTCACTCATTGATGAACAGTAAGCCAAACGCAACTTAATGAATAGACAAGGTCAAACGTATAAAGGATTGTTGTTTTTCTTGATCATGTGACAGCTGGTTTCTTATCCAGACCATATGGCAGTGAAACTCTCTCTAATACTAACAGAATGTTCTAAAGCAATTAGCTTATTAATGGCCATGCTGACATGTGACCTGGCAAAGTGATCTAAAAACTATAGTACAGTATGAATGCCCAAGAATTAGTTAGTGTGGCAGAATCATTATTAGAAAGAAAGACAGAGTGACAGATGTTTCATGGCCTCAGAGGGATTAGTGTCATCCTCACACTAATACACTGGCATACATCTGCAAGCTGGCATACACATACACACACGAACATACAAATAAACTGTATAGATATATGTAATCATATCGATTTAAAGCCCAATGACTGACTGACAATCTGTCCAGTGAGTACCCTACCTACTGCGCGATGTCAGCTGAGATTGGATTTGCCCCCCCTGAAACTTTTAAGGATAAGGCAGTATAGCTAATGGATGGATGGATATTGATTTATAAAAACACAGAGCAACACACTAGTTTACACACACGCACTCACTCACACCCTGGTGAGTGGCCAGGTTAAGGTAATTAGATAAAGGCCTGGCAAGAAGCCGGCAGAAAAACTGAGTTTTGAAGCAACAGATGTCTTTGTTTTGTAAGTTATTTTTGCTTTCCTTGGAAAAATATCAAATTCTACAACATTTAGTACATTAGACTAAGTGACATTTTGGCAACCATAAAATCTTCCATCAAAACATCTTGGGTTGGTCTACCAAAAGATCTCATACCTCCTCAATCAAAACAACTTTTTTTTGCTCAGCCAAAGATTTTCCGTTGCCCACAAAAAACATGTTGCCTTTGATCAAATTAACTTGCATGGTTTTATTTGATACAACTCAAGAATCATCAGGAAAAATGACTAAAATCCTCCATTTTCTTCAGGCTTTAAAACTGGAAATCATAATTAACAACTCTGTTTTATCCAAACAATCAATGATAATCAAAAGAGGCTCAAAGAAGGTATGAGGCTGAAAGTTTTACCCCTTTATACTCCCAGCTTCTTACTCTTTTCTTGTTCCCTCCTGCTGCCTTCTTAATTTCCATTATCTTTCACTGTTTTCATGAACCAGTCACAAGGTCATACAGCGTCCCCCACATTTGCCTCCCACTACAGTTACAAGGCAGCAAATCACATGCACAGTTGAATCAGCTGGAAATGTGCAAATCACACGCAGCTCAATAATGCTAATTACCAGAAAAATCTGCTGATGAAATGTTTCATAAATCAACAGCACACCTAATAACAAGAGACAAGATAATTCCTCAACATAGGAAATTTTGATGTGAGACCACAACAACAGCAAAAACATAAATGCCTGACTTACAGGGTTTAAAAAACAATAGAAATAGCCAGTGAGCCAAGCAATTACTTAAACCAGCAACTACTGGACCAACCAGGAAGCAAGTGCGTTTAACTGCAAAGTCTTAAATATTGTAGATTACTCACCAGGTTGGAATTTGTAGCATTTGAGTCGTCCTCAGGAAAGGGGATGTAGACGGCTAAGGCCACACAGTTAGCGAAAATGGTCATCAGGATGATGATCTCAAATGGTCTGAGAGGAGGGTTAAGGAATACACAAGCAGCAAACACAAGTATAGAAACATTTACACAGTAGAGATCATCCCAGGTCAACACGGTTCTTCCTAATGCCACTTGACAGATATTCAGTGTCCAGTTCCATTGCTGCTGGTCCAGGCTCCATCTAATATTACATCTAATGCAGGAGACCTAACTGGACTTTCAGCTGTGATCATTTGGTGCTCCTTAATCACTGCATGAGAAAAGAAGATTTTTTAGGAACAGTGGAGATGGTGAAGTATTCTTTTCAGCCATAGCTGTTAATTGTGTTTAAGTGTTTAAATCTGTCTGGTCAACCACACCTTGTATTAAGTCTTATCACCCCTGGCTCTAGGCATGTCTTTTGAATTAGGTCCACCAGGTTCAGGATGTTTTTCGGTGATACTTGAAAACCTGTTGTTCACGGTAAAAAATAATACACACTCCGACTCCTGACCTTCATGAACAGAAAAAAAACCCTCTTCATATCAGGCATGTTATTATAACAAAGAGGTATTTTTAAACAAGCTAATACATCCTTACATAAGCAGAGGTATATATACACACATAGCAGAGTGCACAAGCAGTGTACACAATGAGAGAGATCAAAGCTGTTGAGTTTTCCTTTTCCTTAACAATAAGACATATTGGGTCACTTAGGAACCTCTTTGTGTGTGCAAGGGGGGGTTGGAGAGACAGTGCATGCCCTAATATGGGTGCGATGAGGAGCAGGCCTGTCGCGTGGAAGACGGGATGTGGATGGAGAACGAGCGAGAGCAAGTTGGAATGAGGGAGAGAGGAGGGACACACAGGGTTTTTATATGGAACGGTCCTTGAGAGGGGAGTGACCTCATTATTTTTGGCCTCAGAGAGTGAGAGAGAGGGAGAGATACAAAGTGTGAGAGAACAGAGAGTGTAGGGAGAGAGGGAGGGAGAGAATGTGAAGGAGAGATAAAGGAGGTCTGGTTTTCATCAACACAATTACTAACTGCCACTGCTGTCACCTCCTTGTGCTCTCCCTCTGCTCTCTCCTTCTTTTCTTCCTTCCTTCCTTTCTCCCTTCCTTTCTCCTTTCCCTCCTGGCTGCACGTCAAATTAGTCTAGACTCCAGACCTTGTGTTATAATGTGAACAGCAATGCACCGACGACCTGGACTGTCAGAACCTCAACCACAAGATGCAAATGAAGTCATTTTGGCTGGCATTCATATTCAACACGTGATACCATGAATGCAGGCTCATCAGTCTTGAGAACAAAGTTTAATTATTGGCCACACCAAATCTCTTTACTTTACTGGACTTTCCATCTAACACAAATGGCAGTTTCAGCAGGTGGGAAGACACTGAGGGATCTTGCTTCTGCACTATAACTGGTAATAGCTATTGGATGAGATAAATGTGCAGAGTGTCTGAAACTCCTGAAGCATCTCACCATGGAAAAATAACAGGAAATTAGAAGCAAAAAGATGATATTTTCAAAGGCCATACCATATATCCATAACGTTCAGAGACAAATTACTATACATATCTCAAGAACCTTCCTCAGGTAAAGTATAAAGAATAATAACTATTGGGTGTCTGCAAGAAAAGTTGAACAATATCAACACTTTTCTGAGGATTAGCGATGTACTAAGTACACATTGCCAAAACTGAAAAAGTTATTTTCATTTGCAAAACACCAAGGATTTATCTTTGCCGCTATAACTATAATAAATGTTTGTCTACTTGGATTCAGGGAGATTTATATGGCAGCTAAAATACACCAACATGAACTTCCCAGCGCCTTCTAAGTCCCAACTTCAGATGTTAATCTTGATTTTACTTTTGAGTCCTTTGCTCCACACCAAGGCCTTCAACACTGACATTGGATTTCTTGATGAAAAATCATCTTACAGTTTATGAGAAATCATTGTTATCTAAAACCCACATCTGTGATGTATTTCTCCATACTGATCTTGTGCTCGTTAATATCTTTTAAATGACCTTGCATAGTTTCTAATAGCCTGAATAGCAGGACAGTGTTGGAACTATCTTGTCAAATAAACTTTCACTTTAAATAAGAAGTGACTTTTACAACTTTAACAATCTTTTACTACCTATAATCACACAGGCAATCTTGCTGTGTGTGGCCCCGTGAGAAACAGACCTGCTGTCCACTTCAGAGCTTTAACAGCAACAACAGTTTTCAGACAGAGAAAGAGCAAGAGAGAGAAAAAAATCTTGAGCTTTTTTGTGGAGCTACTATTTAGTTTATGTTTGGATTAAGGATTGACCCTTGAACGCCATCAGCCACAAGATCATTCAGCTCATTCAGCTTATTCAGCGTGGGACCAAAATGCATCAAAGTTAATCACTCACCCTTGTACCGGTGGCTCATTAAAACACACTCCAGACATGCAGGGACCCGCAGAAAAACAGGCCTGTGACTCATTCTGGGTTCCTGACCCATAATTTAAAAAACCCTTGAGGTCTGCTTCTATCAACATGATAATAAATCTACTGTTTGCTGTGCTGTTGAGAGAAAAAAGACACAAATTCTGGGGGTTGAGTGAAGAATCAAAACCATGTACAGTCTCTTAATAATGCGCAGTACATTAATCAGCACAACAAGAGCAAATATCTTTTTTTAACAGCATAGGAGCAAATAAATATTAAGAGGTAAGCATTTTGCCAAAAGCTAATTGGGGGGACTGAGTCTGACAGCTCTAAAAAAGCAGCAATAAATAAAATAAAATTGAAATCAGCATGCAGTTAGCTCAGCAGGTTTCACAGCTGACATGATGTAGTATTCATTAGGGTGCTACTGTGTGAGGAATTTTGTAATTTAATGTATATGTTCAGCATTTTAACAAGGTAACTGTATATGTTTAGGACAAATTGTCACACTGGGATTGCATCCAAATATACTCCGGAATGCTGTTATTTTCTGAAACGCTATAAATGTTATTCCCTTGCATAAACACCACATGCAACTCACAGTTACACAGATAATCTCTTATCTTGACATACCCAAATAAGAAACCAGGGATATACTGATATTATCAGGGAGAGCAAGCTCAGCATTGCTCTGTGTTATGCTGAGAATATTTATCTCCTTTCCTGATTGAGTTAAAAATGCACACAAATTGTATAACCCAATATATAAGCCATTAGTTTGGAAAATATGCGTGTCTGTGTTTGTATGTGTGAGTGTAAATGAACTCAATGACACCTTTTCAAAACTACCACTTAGAGTGATTTCATATAGAGAACATGGTAGTTATACGTACACCTGCCCCCTCTCTCTTATTGTCTCTCACGCTGACCTTGCAGTGTGCAGGTAATGCTTAAATGCTACAATTATATCACATGTGAGAGTGCTGGGTCTCTCTGAGTGTGTGTTCTGGTTCTTTATCATCTGTGTAGAAGTGTGTGTGTGTATGTGTGTGTGTGTGTGTGTGTGTGTGTGTGTATGTTTGTGTGTGCTCTTCAAGAGTGTTTACGTCCATGTTCTCCAATCTAAGAGTGTGTCTGCCTGCATGTGTATGTGTGAGCTCAGACAGGCCCCATCGACCTGTTGAGAGCAGTAGCTGTTGTCATGGTAACAGAGGAGGAAGAGAGGAAGATTTCGGATCTGCTATCTCTAGAGACTGAGGTACTCACAGAATACAGGGCACACACACACGCACGCACACACACACACGCAACAAAGTCTATAGAATAAAAACAACACAAGGGCATAATTACGCACATAGCTGAACAAATGCATACAGTACAGAGCATAAAGCAACGCACAGACTAATGTTCAAACATGTGCTGCATGTAAACACACTGCAGCTATGAAGGACATCCCAAAGTACAATCTATAACCTGAGTTATTTTCCTAATGCTCTGCATGTTCTCTGTGGCTCAAACTCCATCCAGTTTACTTCTTCGCCTCTTTCTAGTCTCTCACCCCCCCTAAGAGTCCTCTTTAATGTCTTTTGTCTTCCCTTTCACTCATCTTATTACCTTTCTCTCTCTTCCTCCCCTCCCTTCGGAGCTGTTTAAATGAATGATGCTGGGAATTGTGGGTAATGATGTGAATGCTCATCAGTCACTAGGTGAGATTGTTCCAGTGACCCTGAGGGTTTGTGCATGTCTTTTTCCATAAATTTTCTTTTTTTTTACAACATAAGCACAGCTGGACGAGATATATTAAGATCCACGATTGACATTATGACTTTTAGTAATTATTATAAATGCACAAGGTGACCATAAGAATAATTTCCTTTATCCACAGCTCTACCGCACAGAGGGAGATTACGCATGGTTTTAAGCAGGGCTATTCCCATGGGAAATTCTGAGCTGTTTTTGTCAAAACATGAGTGATATGCATTTAAAAAATTGCACCCCATGCCTCACCTTCATGAGTTCGACTTTTCACATTAAACAGAACAAAGCCAGCTAAACAAAGGCAGGACCAAACAGAACCAACTGATTATTTTGAGGTTCTTTGATAAATAAACAGGTCCGTAATAATGTCACAGAGACTTGTGTCGTTATTTAACACTGGACATTTGAAAAAATACCCCTACTGCTGTGAGAATATGTTGGCAGCAGGAACAATGAGTGAAAAACCAATCTAATAATATTTCTGTGTTGTAAGTAGTTAAAAATGCTAAATCTGAATCCTTAAAATCCCAACTGGCTTAAAAAACAGCACACAAAAACATATTTTGCTATAGAGCATTTGTCCGTATATTCCTGGAGCCTGTGGTGTGCATGTGGGTGGGACCTATGTGTGGTGTACAATTATGACAAACAGTATTTTTCCCGAGTACTCATTACAGACCTCAACATTATCTACTTTGATTTATTCTAATTTGATCATACCCAACCTCTCTTCCAGCACACACATTAAAGCACAAACTACTTCTAACTCATCTCTTCTCTCCGCACCAATTCGCTCTGCCTTTCGCTTCTCTCCTCTCCTCCCTCGTGATCCCCCTATCCTCTCTCCTCTCCTCCCCTCACTCATTATTTGCCCTCCCCCTGCTCTGTCATTTTTCTTGTTTACCTTTCCCATCCTCCCGTCAATCCCTCCCTCCCTGCTCAGCTACTCAGCTCCATCATCTCTCCTGTCGACATCCACGTCCTGCCCACATCCCTGCCCTTCTCATTTCTCCAATCCCTCCTCTTCCTCTTCGTCTCTCCCTCTCAGAACGATGTGTGACTGTGCGCTTGCTGAGTTCATGCTCATGTGGACCCTCTCCTATTATAGATCACTTTGACTGTGACACTGACCATTTCTGTCTCCCTCCCTTTCTCCCCCTATCTTTCCCTGAGGGAAAACCAAGTCATTATGTTCCGCAGCTTAAAAAAAAAAAAAAAAAAACAAGAGAGGAAGGGTAAAGAGGAAGGGCGGCTGGAGGAACAGCAGGAATAAAGGGATTTGGATGGACAGAGGGAGGGAGAGAAGGATAATAAATGATGAGAGAGGCGTGGAGGTGGAGGGTGGAGGGAGCGAAGGAGGAACAGAGGCATGGAAGGACCTGGGGGAGAGAGGATGAATGCAGTTAGAAAGAGCTAGGGGAGAGACATATGCTGGGGAGAGGTGTGAAGGAGGGATGAAAATGACACAATTTGTTTTATCCTCTAGTGAGAAAAGAATGTAAGATGAAAGAGGGAGAGAAGAAAGAAAGAAAGAAACAGGGGGAAGAGAGAGAGGATTACAGCGAAGCAAGTAGAGAGCAGAGAATCACAGCGAGAGAAGACACTGATTAACAGAGAGAGAAGAAACGTGATGCATTGTAAACTTGTTTACGTCCTGCATCCCTTATGGCCTCCTTCTTTCTCCTCCTTGCCATGATTTTCTTTCTACCTGCATCCAACCATTCATTTCACAACGGAGGCATGCAATGTGGTTGCAACACATAAATGCGTAAAATATGCTGAAAACTATGTGCATATTTCACTGGTTTGAATAAGCTTTTACAGCAAGTAAAATTCATTTTTAGGAGAAACCACCATTAAACATTTTAGCAAATACATATATATTCTCCTATCTATTTGAACTAAGGTGGAACTGAACCTTTTGCAATTTCAACTATATTACTTTTGACTGTCCATTCACAGCAACAGCAGTGCTTCATCATCTTATCTGCACAAGTGGAATGTTTCTATGTTGTATGGTCTGAATAAGGGCAACCAAGAGCAAAAACACGTAACTCAGGAAAACTAGGAAGTTAGAAAGACAGATTCAGGTGTTAACCTTCAAAAACAATGACACAATGGGTGGTTAAAGGATACTTCCACTCTACTATGCTGATACAGGCCCTGCGGATGGGGTTCTTGAGTGTGAGACAGAGGAGGGCCCGTGGTGGCCTTGTCGCTGTTGTCGTTGTCTGTTTCTTGGGCTTGGAGCTGTAGTGCTGTCTCTTCCTTTGTGTGGAGCTGGCCGTGGAGATGGGCCCGCCGCCTCCCGACCCGAGCCCCGCCACTCCGCCCGCCGCAGCATTGCCCATCAGCTTTGCCTGCCGCGCAGCATCGATGGCCGCTTGCCAGCTCAGGGCAGCCCCCGGCGTGGGGATGTGCTCCGGGGCCAGGCCCACCACACCCACCCCATGGTTGACCCCACCCCCTCCTCCGCCGTGGTCGCCATGGCTACCACCGCCACTGTGCTCGTTGGTCAGTCCGGGGGGAGGAGGGCGAGGAAGTGGGGGAGGAGGAGAGTAGTCGGAGCCTGTAAAGGAGGGAAGCGGGAAGGGAGAGAGAAGAGAGAGGAGGAAGAAAGTTAACTAATGACACCAATACATCAGTAAGCTCTTAAATCACTTCCTTCGGCCAGTAAGTGATTCACTGGTTGATTTAATACATCACACATGGCTTCCCTGAAGTTGATAAACTGTTGCAATTTTCTACAGTTTGCTAGTTTACTTTGGAAGCTTCAAGTGTGTTTGAATTGTTGACATATCAGTTAGTGAGCCAGTATATTTTTCAGACACTGAAGTGTACTGAAGTGTCTCCCTGCAGAATAGACGATGACTAATATACTCCCATCTGTCAAGCAAGTACAACAGAGCTAACTGTGTGCTGTTTAGTTCCACAGCATATTGTGTAGGTTATGCAGTCCATTCACTTTGTGTCAACACACACGCAGCACCACTCATCAGGCCAGCAACTACTGGCTGATGTGATGATCTTTCTCCATGCTCATCGTTTCATCTCACAACTCAAAACATTTTTTTTAATTACACCTTTAAAAGAAATCTGAAAAAATAATTTGAATCGCACCACAGAGTTTTACATTTTTTTAGAGATGCAACAGAGTTGCAACAATTAGTCAAGTCATCAATTTGTTGTGAACCCTTGATTCAATCACCAATTAATCATCAATATTGCTCTGAATCATTTTTAAGAAATGTGTCTAAATTATCTGAGTTTGTTTAAAAAATATTTTCTGGTTTTAAGACAGAAATACAAGATTTCAGGACGTCACCTTGGGTGCACTCAAGCCTCAGAATAAAGGTACAAGACTACAGAAAACAAATATATATATATAAATATATAGTGGAAAAAAAGAAAAGAGGAACATTAGAAAGAAATGAGAGACAGAATTACAATAATCTTAGTGAGATTACAAAGCTTTATCACCCAGACAAATTGTAGGAATAAGACTAAGTGAGAAAAAGTACTGTAAAAGAGAGCGGATTATCCATACTATATGCTTAGCTAGATTAAAGACAGTTATAATATCCTCTCAGCTCCCCCCCACCCATCCCTCTGACATCTGAACAAGGATTCTGCAAATGCACTCACCCTGCGGAAGATTACACACACTGCAGAACGATGTACACTTTTCAGGTTTATTGTTTATGGAAACTGCTGTGTATGTCTGGCACTACAAAGCCGCAGCTACTGATGCTATCAAACACTTTCCACAAAAGGGACTTACTAAATTTTGTTTTTGGGTAGCAACCAAAGTAAAGTTTCTTATCAGCACATTTGACTGACGTAATGTTCATTGTTATGTAATGTACAAAGCTGACTGCATTACCATTAGCTGGATGTATATGCAGGAGTATATTATTAAACCATTAGTAAATAAATGTTCTAGCATATCTTGCCACATTTGACCAAATGTATTTCATATTGTCAAAATCACAAATCCCACAAGTGCAAAGCTACTTTTGTGAGGAAAAAGAATGCAAAACTTTTAAGAAATCCGTCCGAATCCGAATGTAAAGTTAATCCAACCTACGCTGTTACAACAGAGATAAGGACCCAGAGAGAGAGTGAGAGAAAGAGAGAGAGAGGGGGGAGAAAGTGTGAAGAGATGCACAGGGGTTAGAGAGAGGAGGCGGAGGGAGATAGACTTATCCTGTATGCTTAGTACGATTACAGGGCGTTTACAATATCCTCTGAAATCCCAATCCTCCTCACTTCAGAGCTTTACGTTTCTACATGCGAACTCGCGACGGATGATGGCCTGGGAAAACACTACATCAGGTCCTCTGTAGTCGTATCTATATCACAAAACACATACATACATCTAAGAAGTATCTGCCTTTACATGCTGTGTATTTGCAGTCCCATAAAAATGATTTGATCAATGTTTGTAACAGCTGCAACAGTGGTGTCCTAGTGGCTAGTGTGATTTAAGTCAGGGGCACACCTGCTCAAAAACTAAATGACCAATTTAAAATGGCTTTTCAAACAACTTTACAGTAAAAGTAATTAGCTATATCAATAAATAAGCCCTACCTTACATTGTTACTTATCCCTGCTCCATCACTCCAAGAGCCTGACACGTCCAAAACCAACACACTCAAACCACATCTCTGTGTTTAACTTTCATCATGTTAGGTGGTGACAGGAGATATTTAAAAAAAAAAATACTACTGTCTAAAAATACAAATATTTCTCACAAGTAACAGTGCCGCCTTCCAAACTGTCACTTCAATAAAAGTACAGGGGCGTCATCAGCTAAATGTACTAAATTAAGAAAGTACAGCACATTCACAGCATTTTGACTGATTATAGCAGGAAAAGCACAGGTGTTACTAATCACATTAACAAAGCCATGAAAAGGTGACAGTGAGCCAGCATGCACAATGAGAGGACCCTGAAACCAAAGCAACTAATGAACTGAGCCAAAACTTCATTATAATTTCATTATTCACACCTGTGCTCTTCATACTGTAGCGTGTCAATTTAAAAACCCTAAAAAATTGAAGTAAAATGGTTCTCGTTGTATTATTATATGTTTATTACTGACTCAGTGAGTGATCCATTCAAGTGCACCATATGCAGGTGAAACAAACTGTAACTATTTTATATACGGTTGAGTTGAATTTAATCCAAATAATTTACATGTATTATGATGATAATAAAATATATGACAAGGTTTATAATTGTTTTGAACATGTGTTGAAAAGTTGCTAACTAGTAAATATCTATACCCCTAACCCTAACCCAAATATCTGTCATATAATTAGAGCAGTTAACAAAATTGTCTCTGAAATGATATTTTAATTGTAGTATGAAGAAAATGCTTAAGTAGAAGAGCCTCAATATGGGTAAATATACATTTATGCTTATTAACAAATATGTCAAGCTAGAAAATGAGTGTTGCATTTAGCAGCAGCAGCTACCATTAGCTTAACGGAACTGTAATTATGTTATGTAGCATTGAGCAGTTTCATCTAAAATAACGCATACGTGGTATAATAACAGTCAAATTATTTAAGTATGACAACCTAAAAACTTCTCAGAAGAACAGCACATGGTTAAACATACGTACATATGCGTATTAATAAATATGTTCGGTTAGAAAACGAGCATTTCATTTAGCATCAAAAGTTAGCATTAGCTTCACCCCACACAAGCTGTTGGTCTATTCGCTCAGCAGTAAAAGAGGACACACACTTATTACCAAACAATTTAATCTGCATTCAATATGTCTTAACAAAAATAATCATATTCTCCTCCTAACACTATATTATTACTGACCTTTACCTGTGTGTGCAGCCAGACTGGAGCCTGCCTGTTGCTCATGTGACCCAACTGAGGAGCTTGATTTCAATTAAATGGCCTCTCAGTAAGTTTATTTTTCTGTTTAATACCTGATGCTTAATGCTGCTTAATGTACTCATCCATAATGTTCTGATGTGTTTTATTGATATTGCAGTTTGCTGGGTTTTTATTCCCATAATTTGTTCTGTTTTTATTTCCTTTTTATGTCGAGCACGTTGTGATATTTGTTTAGATAAGTGCGATATAAATAAACTTTATTATTTTTTTATTACTGCTGAAATAAAACTGGAATGCCCTAAAGGTATTCTAAAAAAAAAACAGAGATTGACTAAACAACAACATAAGATATGTCTGCAAATATTTAGGAGAAGTGTGCTTTGAATACAGCGATAGTGCCCAAGGAGGCGTCCTTTACATTCATCGGTGGTGAAGTCACTTGGTATCAGATGCAGCTGTGCCTTATGGGAAATACAAGCGTGGTTTCAATTTGTAGCATCTCATTACTTTGATGGAACTATATTTTTTTCCCCCTTTTTCTCTAAACTCTGGGACTGATTTTAAAGGGCTTCTTTTATTTTCTAAAAGCGGAGGACCTAGAGGGCAACAGCAAACTATACTTTTATTATACACAAGCGTGAAAACAGAGATAAATTCAGCATGCACTGTGGTACAGCCCCAGATGATTCCCTATACTGGAAAATATCTTCCACTTTCTTTCCACCATCGACTCCAGTCTGAGTTAATATCTGCTTCCTGACTGCTGTTGCACATCATCATCATCGCTCTCTTTTCGCTCACTATCTCTCACAAACAATCACACACACACACACACACACATAATCACTTTCAGCATATTGTACTGCAGCGTGATCAGTTTATCTCACACTGCCTGCCCCTCTCACAGGGTGTACCCCACTGAGAGAGTGTGTGTCTGTGTGTGTTTGTAAGTATGTGTGCACAGCATGAGTGAGAGTGTGAGGATTAGAGGAGAGTAAAACTTTAATAATACTGAGCCCACTAATCTGTCTGTCTGCCCGCACGTCTCTCTGTGTGTCTATCCTGCCACATGCATATGCACAGTCATGTCGTGTGTGACGTGTGTCGCATGACGGACTGCGTGCCGATGTGAGCGACTGTAATTCTATTAGCGGTTCTTTATTCTGCAGGGGGGGAAAAGAAAGGCAGCCCATGGAAATATGATTCTGACTGAAGGGGAGAGGGAGGAGGAGAAGGGAGGGATGAAGGGATGGAGGAACAAAAAGGAACGAGGATGAAGGAGACGGGATGCAGGAGAGAGGTGGATGCGGAGAGACGAACAGAGATGACAGAAGAAAGGCGAAACAAATATGCACAAGGAAAAGAGGAGGAGGAGATTAAAATCTAAGAGGAACAGAATAAAAGGGGAAAATAAGGGAGATGGGAAAATGGGTGGAGGGCTAGGGTGCTTAACCACGAGTGACAGGACTTAATCCAATAATTTATCCACCCATCATATAACTTCACGGCTGAAAAATATTTCACACTAATTCACTTTCATAGTATTACTGTCAGTGCAGTCAGTGGTGTTACTACATACAAAGGTTTCCACATTTTCAGCCAGTCTTTGGCTTTTACAGAGCAGCAGTCAGGATATTATAGCTCAGCGTCAATCAATTAGTAGGATAATTAGTAGGATTTTACACAATTCTATAGCATTTTTAGGTTTTATTTGTGTTTATATATCTTTATTAACATACAGGTGGCCAATAGCTGATACAGGTGTATCCCCAATTAAAGGATAAGAGAATGGATGATAAGTCTTTACCACAGTGGAATTCAGTTTGTCATGGATGGAAAAACAAAGATTTTTATCACTTACACCTGTGCTTTCCCCACTTCCCCCTCTTTCAAAATGTCCTTTTCCCTCACTAAGGACACTCCAAGGCCTGCCACAAAGATGATTTCAATTATTACGGCTGATTAGACCTCCTGCGCAAATGAGACTGTGCTTGACTGACATCTCCTTTTAATGTTGACGCACCTGTTAGGGTGGGACAAATTAAACCATTATCACTGTAATTGGTAGTTCAAACTGAGCAGAGGTCTAATCAGCCAAAATAACCAAGCACACCTGTGTGGGCATGCAGTCTTATGTGTGTGGTATTCTATACAATATGTCTGCAATACTACAATGTGCACATTATCGGCATGTAGTTAATGATTAATTGAAATTAAATGTGCAGAAGCTGCGGCTTATGAAAATCACGCATTAAAATGTGTTGGTACAAGCATAAAAATGCATAAACTTCATCAGTGTGAAGCAGAGAGACACAGCAAAATGCATTTTGAGACTTTATACAGTCATCCATATCCTGTAAAGTCAGCATTCACGCGAGCTGAACTTGAAGTGAACCTGACTGAGCCCAACTTCAGTGTGAACTGAACTGCAGACTGTAATGAGCTGTGATACAAACTCAAGTCAGTAGAGCTGTTATCTACTTAATGATAAAGACTGGAGAGAGATGCTATCACTGCAACTCCAAGCACTCTGCCGTAAAATGTCATTGCCACACACACACACACACACACACACACACACACA
>JAOXYL010000002.1:8653927-8664892 GCA_028564955.1 Terapon puta
CACACACACACACACACACACACACACACAAACGCTTCATAAACGATAGACTCCCTATACAAGTAAATGGGATAATGTGGTCATAGAGTTCAAATGAATCCAAAAACAGTTTGATTTATATGATAAAAGCCAGGAAGGTATGGTATTTAAACAGAACAGATCTAAAACATTGTGGAATCAAGACACAAGTGCATGCAGAAACATGGACACTGTTATGATCTCCTGATCATGTACCCAAAACTTCCTAAGGCACATAAGTGTATTCAACATGGGTATGAAAGTAAATAACAACAAATGACAGTATTCCTCTGCATTAATACAGGTTTGGTCTTTGCCCTGCAGCTAAACTTCTGGCCGGACCTCATGTAAGGTCATTCTTCATGTGCCATTAACGGGCAGAAAATAATTACCTATGTTGTTGTGAGTTGTGAGAATTTGCTGGGCGAATTTAAGCAAAGAGAGGCAGAGAGAGAGAGAGAGAAGGAGAGAGAAATGAGGATGGGAAGAGAGGGAATGACAGACAGGCAGAAACAGAGACAAACAGACAGATCGGACAAAGAACGAGCGGAAGAACGGCGGAGAGACGGAAAGACTGAAAGGACCGACTAAGTTTAGCTCTCCCCTCAGGACTCCTCTCAGGTTCCTCTGCTCTTTTCATTGTCCTCCTCTCCTCCCTCTCTTCCTCACCTCCTCCTTTTTTCAATCCATCACAAAATAATTAACTTGCTATAAGTGAAATTAATTCCACTAATTGGTTTTAAAGGTATTTTTGGACCCTGGCGGAAAAAAATGGGTGTGGAGAGAAAGACAGAGAGAGAGAGAGAGAGAGAGAGAGAGAGAGAGAGAGAGAGAGAGAGAGAGAGAAAAGAGTGTGTCTGTTTGTGAGTTGGTAGGGGAGGATGGTACCCGTTCACCCAGTCATGTCAGAGCTGGCGGAGGATGTGAACCCGCCAAGCAGGAAGTGAACCTCCTGACAGAATGAGGAGAAACTAAGAATTCTCCTCATCTTTGTGTCTCCTCCCTTTTCTTTCCTCCGTGATGTCGTTAGATCTTTCCCACCTCAACGACTTGTGCCACATGTGATTGCGTCTATATTTGCTGCGGATTTGCAGTAAAAGTGCGTATCTTTGAGTACCCAGGGCCTGATGGAGAGAAGAAAGGCGTTCGCTTTTAAATGATACTTGAGCGAACAAGGAAGGGAAAATGGCAGAGCAGGCTTTTTTTTCAAGCAGCTTCAAAGCTAAGGTGAAATGCAAGCTGACTGAAATAGCATCTTAAGTCGTTCGAATCAGATATTTTTATCTCGTCTTTCCTTTCATATTTGACATTTTATTGATGCATTAAGGACGCAAAATTGGAACACAAGCGGACCAATCAAAAAAAAAAAAAAAAAGGGAGATTGTATCTGTGAAGGTATAAAACCCAGCCGTGTGAGTCCGTTAGAGGGAATAAAATATGTCATCGCTGTTTAGCATCAAGGCTTCCTCTGGGTATTTATCTTTAAAAAGTTTCAGCGTTAAGCTCGTATCCATAAGGACTTACAATGAGTGAGCGGCGAAGCTACGAGACTGCTAATATAGAGGACTTGCCAATACCAGATATGTGCGATGCATCTGGTAATCGCACCATGAAACAAGCACAACGGGAACTCCCAGGTGTGAATGTGTGTATGTGTGAATGTGAAGCAGGAAAATGAGGCAGCCTGCTCGGAAGACTTTTCTGAGATGGATGAAAGTGAGTGAAGGTGCAGATTTCCAGTGGAGAGAAATGACATTATTTACTTGACTCGCTCTAATCCGAAATCCTGTGTCCACACCTTTTATTTCTTATTTGTCTCATTCCTCACCACTACCTCCCACCCCTCTTCTTTTTCCTCTCTGTCTATTTCGGTCAGTAGTGGCAATAGGGAGGGGGCGATGAAAGATGTGGTCCCTGCATTCCTTGCTGCCAAACCTTGTGGCCTATCATCCACCCTCGTCTAATCCTCTGTTCATCTCTTTGTGCTAACCTGCATTTCAACCCACCTTTCACTAATTCACTAATCAGCTTCAAAAGTGCTTTTTTTAAAGGAAAACATGCATTTGAGGGCTTATCGGACACCAAAATACTGAGCAGCAGTTTTTAACGTAGTAAAACAAGATTTTACTCCTCTCCTCTATCTTGATGATTACGAGAACACCAGTAGTATTACAGCATATTACAAGTGTGATCTCGTAGGTGTTTGATTGACACATGCAGCGTCGCCAGATGACGTTACATTGTGTCGTTGCAAATTCAAGAAATTGTCAAGTTGTTTTTTTTTTTTTTTGCCCGATGGCCCTCTGTTTGTAGATCTCTACCACGCAAAGGAAGCAATCTCATTAAAATGCGTACCACATCATTTCGTGCGAATCCCAGTCCAATGCACTGATTTCAAACCTGCATGCAAAGTGCGATTTTTTTCTCCCCTCCAAGACTCAAGCACAAAGTGTGACTTAAGGCTTCCAAATGCAGCCAGCTGCTCTGCTGCCCAGGTATGACTGTAAATGTGTTCTCTGACAACCGTCCAAACATAACTTGCTGGCTCAGTTGTTAATATTATGTACTCTCACCCTGCTCTGTATTTTGGCACTAAGGATACGCAGAGGCTGGATCTTTTGTATTGTTTATTTTTTTCCTGATGACCAGCTTCTGCTGGCTGACCTCATTCAAGGGTACGAGGGAGGGAGACTTGCTTTCACCTGCACACCTTCACCATATGGTCGGTGTGTGTTTCTGTCCCCTGTATCTTGATGATTTCTCCAACTGTCTGATGTCGCTTCGTCAGTCCATCTTTTTCATTTTCTCTTAATGCCTTCCATTCATTTCAGTTCTCTCTCTCTCCCTCTCTCTCTCTCTCGCTCTGCCTCTCTCTGTCTGATTCAGTGCAACATATGCTGCCACTTCCCTCACACACAGAGACTAATTATGGGAGGAGGAGAAAGGAAGAAGAAAAATAAAAGAGGGAGAGAGAGCGAGAGAGAAGGGGTGAGAGAAAGGGCAGAGAAAGAGAGAGAGAGAGAGAGAGAGACAGAGAAAAGACATGGGGGGAGGGTTGGGTGGGAGCGAGGGGTCCTTGGGGTGAATTATTCATCTTACGCCATGACACCTGAGGGCAATCTACCTCTCTGTGAGTCACCAAGTTAAAGCGAGAGAGAGAAAGAGAGAGAGTAGACTGTGTGAGTCAGACCTGCCCGAGAGGATATTAACACCTGTGCGTGTGTGTTTTTCTGTGTCTGTGTGTGTGTGTGTCCTGCAGTGTATTGTCCCCTAAGCCGATCATGTGCCGCCTACATACGGAGACCATCTAAAGTGTAACCTGTGGCTGTCACTCACACACACACACTCGGACGCACGCGCACACACACGCTCTCGGAGTCAGTAATAAGCTAGGTCAGCGCAGCACACAGCGTAAATCTTACTCACGCTGAGACACAGCCGTAAGCAGAGCTAGCATTAAGCAGCAGGGAATGAACACACACACACACACACGCACAAACATACATACACACACACACACACACACACACACACAAAGGAAATATGTGCACATGATAAATACACACAAACCACCCTCATCATCTCAAATACAACGCATACACACAACATCTTTCCATTAGCTGTTATTAAATTAATAACCGCCATCATCCTCTTTGCCTGTAACACAGTATAATCTGCCGTCTCCACTCAGGCTCTCAGACCACTCAAACTGTTGACTGGATCAGCGACATTCATTACCATCAGGGCCGCTGCCAGATGAATTATTGAACACGTGCATTTCTTACATCCCAAAGTTTGGTGTTACTGAGCAAAAGGGGAGAAGGGGGGGTCAATTCTGAAGAGGCGATAAAACGGCTGGAGTTCATTCGAGGCGTTTAATTGATGCTCCTGTCCAAAGTAAATTACAGCGATTAAGCGGGGGTGTCAGTGTCTTGCTCAAGGACGCTTTAGCATGTCGCGCAGCAGTTGATGGACATGTTAGCCGATGTTGGTTGGAAGCTGTCAGGTTGTGTAGTACAGATGCATAGGGGCACGTCTTTTTGTGATGCGGTCTTTTATTTTAGCGAAAGGTCAATAAGTAACAGATAACAGCTTGATCATAGGTGATCAAAGGGACATCTTTAAAGGTGCTGCGGCAGATTTAATTACTTATTTAGCTACAAACGAGAAAACTTTTTGGAAACGCGCGCACACATGCAGATATGAGAGACAAAGCTTCACCACGGCGTCTTGCTGAGAGGCTGAAAAAAGACGAGAGGCTTTTTGATGTCTCTGTTTGTCTTTTGGCTTCTTTATATGCGTTCCACTTTCCCTGGCACTGAGCTTGACTTCCTACTGAAATTAACCAGGCAGCCCAAAAATAATCCACCGCAAGAGAGAGAGAGAGAGAGAGAGGGAGGGAGACAGAGAGAGGGAGAGAGATGGGAGAGAGGAAAGTGAGAGAAAACAGGGTGGCGATGAAGAGAAGCAAAGAGTGAAGCAAGGGGTGATACATATGTAGAGGGAGAGAAAAAAGAAAGCAAGGAAAGAGACAAATTGACAGAAAGAAGTACAGGAAATAGTAAAACAAAGATGTGCAGGCAGACTCTGTCCTACGTGTGAATTTATTAGCATTCCTGTTTCCACTTGCTGCATCGTTCAATATAGTCTGTCAGCTGATATCTGTGCCACTGCGCAACCTGACGAGACGCAGTCAAATATTCGCTCCAAATGAGGTATCCTGGCTTTTAGAGATACTCCTTAGCCAGTGTGAAGCAGTTGAGATGAGGGTCAGCGTGTCCGAGCCTGAGGCCACGGTGCTGTAATGGAAAACGGTGGATTGCCACCTCGGAGTTGCGGAGGAGGTCAAGAATCTCAGGGTCGAGCCTGCCGGGGAGAAGGAGCCGGGTCTGATGGTAAAATTTGCCAAGCGATGCATTTCCAGGAGCACTTCTATGGTCATGAGTTTAGGGTTGCGACTGAAAGTGGACACAAGCGGCTGAAATTAGTTTCTTTCTCCGGGTCTTTGAGCTCGCCTTAGGGGACGAGGTGAGGACCTCTGACATCCAGGAGAGCAGGACCTGGAGTGGAATATCTGCTTTTCCGAGAGCTAGCCGAGGTGGTGCAGATACCCGATGCCTTCTGGATGCCTCTCTCAGGAGGCAGGTCCAACTAGAGGGGGGCCCAATGGCAGACACAGAGCATGCTAGAGTTGCTGCATATCTTACATGGCCTGGGAAGGCATCGTTATCCCGCCCAGCCCCCTCCAGGAAGAGCTAGAGGGCACGCCCGGGGAGTAGGATGAGAGGACGTCTGGCCTACGCTGCTTCCAGCGCTCAGACTCAGATAAGCGGCAGAAAATGGAGAGATTGATTATTCTGCTGGTTCAATTATGACACAAAGAATGCAATTGGAGCCAAAAGGATGAAAATTGAGGACTGAATATTGTCAAGGAGACATGGGGACAAACAAATTTTACTTGCAGTAATCATGAAAAAATGACGAATGACACATGAAGATTCATCAAAAAATTGATTTAAAAAAGGATTATATTTGAAAGTTGAGAATATATTACTGGTGGAATTCTTATCAACTCCATGAATTATTTAACATGTGTGATTGTTAATGAAGTGTTTACCATGGGCCGGTGTGTAATGTGTATTTGTGCTATTTTCAAAAACACAAATAGCTGAATAATTTTCCAAGTAAGTTGTGACAAACAGACCTCTTAAATCGCTCTCTAAAATCAATTTTGTCAGGAGGTTTCAAAACAAAAGTGAAATGGGAGATCACACGCCCTCACACACATACACACCTCTTCAGGTGAACGACGCAGAGCTGAATGTCACCTTGAGGAACGAGTAGGCCAGCTGTAGTGATTTGTAATGCACAGCCAGGTCTGCCTGCATGACCACTTTCTATTAGTCCACCGCAAATTACATCCACTCTTACTCAATAATGTATTCAGTGCACACATGCACACACACACACACACACAAAAGTTTAACATGTGTAGCTACCAATCATCCATTCCATACATACACATGTGACGTAAACTTTGATGTAAGTGCACAGACTCACATGTACAAAAAGCAAATGTGCGCACACTAAACACATGCACTCCACACACACTTACACAAAGACACTCATATTGTTCAGTAACAATCGAATGGAGTTTTCTCATAATTAATGAATTAATCAAGGAGTAATGAGTGTGGAGTGGCTCCACACGGTGCTGATTAACGCAGATGATGGAGGGGCATGGGGAAAACTCTGCAAAGGAGCAAGCGTCCATATTTGATCCCTACAGTGTGACTGACTAACTGAAACTGGTGTGTGTGTGTACATGGGGCAGCAGTAATACTGTTGTCATCATAGAGAAAGTAAGTCCTCCACTGGTTTCTGTTTCCTTTTAAATTAAACACGTGTGTGTGTGTGTGTGTGTGTGTGCGGGTGTGTAATCACAGTGACTTTCTCCTCCCAATTAGGGCTTTAATCCATCAGCTGGCTGTTGCTATGGTGTTTCTCTCTCCACCCAATCAAAGCCAGGCAAGTGAGCACGCTCAGAGAGGAGAATCACATCATGTCAACGACAGTCTTTGATACAATGGACAAAAGCACGAGAAAAGTGGTGATTTAAAACTGACAATGAATTAGAAAAAAATAAAAAATAAAAAAGTAAGTCCAAACAGAGAGGAAGATAAGTAACTGTATACACAGCTCAGTCTCTGTACACAGCCCTCCAAATGCACATGTTACATACATGGAGAATTTTACTTCATGTATCATTATGATGGAGCACTTCGACTTCCTAACAGCTATTTATAAATCAGGACCAAGAAATGAAAATTAACCAAATTAAAGTAGCTCTACTTCACAGAAGTGGAATAAATCCACATTTTAATATATTAATTGTACTGAAATGTCATCCAAGACCACATTTCTTAATTACGTAAGACACTTTTTAATGTTTTGTTTTAACTGTGTGTGCTGATTTGACTTAACTAAACAATTTTCCTTCTGTCTCAGGCTGCTTTTTTTCATTTTGACATGTATTTAAGCAGGCAGGTCAATTAGGAGAAAAGTCTGATTTACTACGACTGCACTGCTAGCACAGCTGCTCTCGCTGATCCCAGGAGGGAGCAGCACGACTGGGGGAGGCGGCGTGTGTGTGTGTTTTTGTGTGTTTCTATGTACGTGTACAGCGATGAGCAGCCAGTGGACAGTGCAGTGAGTAGTGGGACCAGTTTTTCTTCCATATTGTGCTCCCACAGAGTCCCTCTGGCCATGTCAGCATGTCTGACTGTGTCTGTCTGTCTGTTTTTCTCTGATACAGCAGAAGCCCTCAGAACCAAATCAAAGTCCAATACTCACATTTACTTCAGTTAGAAAAAAAAAAAACAAAGGTTCCCATCATTGTACCCATCGTTATATCTACTGGGAGGTCAGCTATGGCTACCATGGAGACGATTCAGGATGTACCAATCACACACACGTACACTGCACACACTCCACATTATGTCCTGTCACTTTGTACTGCATGCTAAAGCACAGAATGAAATATTTAGCAGATTGTGTTCTAGGTATGACAGCACAGAATGAGATATGTATGATTACTTCGGAAAGAAAACGAATAGAATTGAAATCTGACTCTCAGTTTGACTCAAAAAATTATGAGATTCCTTGATCTCCCTGGCCAGCCCAGCTGTTCTATGCATTTCCATAAAATGTTCAACTTGGCCCTTGACTTGCCTCGCTGTGGACGCATGTAGACACAGAATCTATGAGCGGCGCAATAAAAAATACATGACAAAGCTCTCACTGAAGCCTTGGAAATGTGGGATGTGAACCTCCCCTGCAAACCTCAATACAAGAGGAGGAAATGGAGAACATGACAGTGAGAGGGACTGACGTTCAAGAACCGAGAGATGAAAGGAGGGTGTCATAAACAGAGACAGAGTCACAAAGACACGTTCAGAGCGTACCAGGTGTGCTGACCTTGTCTATTTGACAGTTTAGATGGAACACAGCTGTCTTTGCCAAGGCTGAGGACTCCTCCTGCCGCATGGAGCAGCGTGCCACGGCTCTGCCCTGCTCGCGGCGTGGACAAAGTCACATCACAGCCGCGCTAATCGATAATGGAAAGTTTCACTCCGGACCGAGACAGCCAACAGTGAGCACAAAAAGCCAGACGGAAAGGAAGCGTAGGACAAAGGACTTCTTTCCCCCAAATGGAAAAATCGAATGATTCGAAAATTAAGTGCGTGGCAATAATAACAATTCAGACGTAGTTTGACCTTTCACCTGGAAAGCACTGTGCTGTATTTTTCCTCATGACGTTTTCTGTGGTGTAGCTCAGGCTCAGAGACTACAGAAGGCAGCAGAGTGTCAGTGGAAAAGAACAGAGCAGACCTGCCTGTCTCCCTCCCTCCCTGTCTTACTTTGGTAAGTGGATTTATCATTCCCAGGCCCTGACCTGTCCTCCCCGACAGGACAGCCATGCCTTGACTCAGCCCTGCAAATTATGGCTGACCCTGTCCATGAAAAGTCTTTGTCCAAATCACAGAGCCTGTGACATTAGAGAGAACCTGATCTCTGCATATAGATACTTTAACCCTGGTTTTGAACCCTTTTGTGATCAGAATGTAACTGAAATGATGCCTTAATGAGTCACTAATTCGTGTGAGGCAGGGGATTGTTGACTCTGTTGCGGGCAGCCTAATGTGTTTGTTTTCATGTGTTTCTCCTCTGACTCATTCACCTGCCTCCATCACACTAAATGAACACTGCTCTTGCTGTCCAGGCATTTCACACCTCCCGTTCGCATCCATTTAAGCGGTGCAGCGGTGTCATTATCAAGTCCCTCTATTCTTGAATGCCCAAATGTGTGATAGCCTGTTTCGCACATCCTGCCACCTTCCTACCCTCCTCTCCAACCTTAATTTTCTCCCTCTTCTTCTCAGTCCCTCTTTCCTTTTTTCCCATGGCCTTTAGTTGCCCTCCATTTCTTCCTCCTGCCACTCTGGCTGCCGCCGCTCGGCCCCGCGGTCCTCTCCAACGCCGTCTAATGCACTGTCATGTTCCAATAAATGCTTTTGTGTGTGTCCGTGTTGTCCCTGCGCGTGGTTGCGTGAGCTCATGTGTCACGGGCAGTTGTAGGAAGCTTGGGTGATTAACTCTGATGGCCACCAGATGCCTGACTTGGAGGTAAGGTCGCACACATGCTTGCATGCACACAGACAAACACACTAAGTCTAACACACAGGGAGAGGACAGATACAGACAGCAGAGCAGCACAAAGACAAGGTGAGTGACAGCAACTGAGCGAAGCCAACAACAAAAAAAAGAGGTGGGGTGACATGTGAAGCAGACAAGAGTGAGTGCAGGGAAGACGTGTGTACAGTATGTTTTCTAGTATATATGAACTGGGTACAGAGCGCTGACTTTGTTCTTTTTTTTCTTTTAAGAGAGATGTTTTCCTCCTCAGACTGATTTTTGGAGAACAAACACCACATGAGTGAAGGCAGATGACTGTCACGTTTCTCCAAAATGGCTGCGTGATGTGACCTCAGATCAAAGCTTTGATTGGCCAGATGCCACAGATGTTGTTTCCTCTCCGGTATTTGTGCAGAGAGGGAGGAAGAAAGAGATTATAACTCTGATGTTCACTTAACCTTAACTGAGAGGACCCATTATTTGAGTGCGTCATATATGTTTGCATATATGCTTGCGTGTGTGCTTGCACGTCTGTCTGGAAGCCCTCTATCAGTCAGGCCTATCAGATTGGGCAGTCAACAGGCAGCTGGCTCAGACTGTGGGACTGGCTGATGTTGCCTGTCTGGACTGCCAAACACCAAAAACCCTGGGCTTGCTTGTCACAACAACCCTCTGTAGAAAAATATATAAACACAGATATATCCTCCTGCAGTCAAAAGTTGAGCTATATTCAGCAGAGAAAGCATAAGATGACAGACATAATGCAATCTGGAAAAACAGTGTAGTATTTCTAGCATAAAGAGTGGGTTCTTATTTAGAGAAAGTTTGGATCTTCATATCACTGGTTGGAGGCTGTAATACACATCCATCAAATTTAGCCATATGTGGTCTAAATCTGGAGCCATTTAAATAATTTAAGGCAGTGTTTATAACATAGGTCAGGGCCTCAAGTGCTTGTTTCTGGCATGTCCTCCATATGTCAGAAATCTTAGTATACTAGGTCTGACCAGCTGTTTGAGTAAGTCACTTGTGTTGGGTTCAACATTTTTGCAAAAACACAACTGCATAAGCGACTATGTTGACTCAATCGTCTGCTGCATCTATTTGATTCTAGTTGCTCGAGAAATATATTTGGTTAGCTATTCATTGGTGATTTTGGCAATTATTGCTGTACGTGGGCTCCGCGCTCACTGACGAGCCGTGAGCAGGACTTCCTTTCATGGCCTGGCCCTCCTCAAAGCGCCCAACTCTGCTGCCACTTCTCACAAATTATGAGCCGGTTTTAATGAGGCTGGCTCCTACGGTGAGAGTCCACCATATTTAGGCACACTCAATTTCGGGTCCCACGGTGAGGGTGCTTCAAAGACCATTGATTTCCTTCCTGTTTCAGGTCTCAGCCCACCTCAGGAAAACACCTCACGAACCAGTCTACCAGGCTCCTCAACATCTGCGCCCCAATCAGCCCTACTGTGCTGTGACATAACTACCTGCATCATTAACACTTGGCAACCTGCTGTCATGTCGAGCCGTTAGCGCTGGCAATAATTAGCATTAGCATAAGTTAAATGTGGGAAAACGAACATTTATTACACTGCTGATGCGTGGGGCTTTTTCTCTCGGATGAGGAAAATGTTGATTCTGATAAAATGCGGCATGCTGTTCTGAGGGAGCATTAACAGAGAAGCTATTATCAGAAGTGGGGTGTTACTGTATTTTTATTTAACACAACATACACTTTCCCATCTAGAAGTG
>JAOXYL010000002.1:8711913-8725011 GCA_028564955.1 Terapon puta
GGAGGGATGGAGGGAGGAGGGGTTTAATCCTGCTTGGATTATGGTATAAACTGGTGCTGGAGAACAGGAAGAGATACACTGGAAAGAGAGAGAGAGAGAGAGGAAGTCCCATTATCCCTTCATCCATCATCCCATCCATTTTCCTCTCCATCCGGTAGCGTATTTGTGTCCCAGAGCTGCTTGATTTTGGTCTGGATCCATCAGGATGTGAGGTCAGCGGAGAGGAGTCATTGAGGAAAAAAAAAAAAAAAGAGGATGGCAGAAAAATCTGAAGTCTCTTGGGAATATTGTGTGTGTACTTGGGAATTCTTCACTGTCTAATAACAAGGACTGAACTGGCGTGAAGACAGAACTTCGCCGGGACGTCTTTCAGCGCTCTCCCTTTTTCCCCCCCCGGCATCCCGTGCATCCGAGAGAGGCAGCATGGAGGAAAGAAGCGGATAATGGGAGAAGTACAAATAGGATTAAGAGGTGTGGGAATATGGCAGGACTCCATGGTGACTCCCGGTGCGGAGTAGTGACCTTTGACACCGGAGACAAGAGCCTTCAAGACTCTATTGCGTGCCGGGGCAACCAGCTGAGCTGACATCGAATCATCAGTCAGACACTTTCTACTTGCCATCAGGCATATTCCAACTTTCCTTCCAGATCCACATGTCTCAAAGAGAGTGGTGTTAAAGCTTTGACCACATGACATAGTGTGTAATCTTCACTACCCTTCTGTCCGTAATGATTTGGAGAAGTATTTTAATCTTCCTGCAACCCACTTTTGGGCTCCGGCGTGTGTTTCTTTTAAATTAGCATCCTGCGTTTCTGGACATCACACGGGATTGATTTAAATCTTGAGTCACTCAGGAAAAGCGGCTCTTAAGTCTTTCCCTGGCTTCGCGGTATTATTAGATGTCTTAAATCTGTGGATGCCTTTCGGATGACTTCTTTCTCTGAGTTTTTCTGGATCCTCTATTATTCCCGAGCAGGTCTGAGACTGTCACAGACTGTCTCCACACATCACTGAGGGCCCCTTTATAAATTACACTGGTGTGTGTTTACATAAGTCTGCTCTGAAAAAAAACTCTCTCTGTGTATCTGGATAGTCTCCAGATTTGAACTAGACATGACTGCACATTTTTGTAACTTTTACTTTGCCAAATGAGAGAAAGTGCTAGCTTGGTATGAGGAGATTATGTGTGTTACATTTCCCCTCTAATTCAATGAATAGTTTTATAACAACAGTGGATCACACATGTAGTCTGAATTATTTTTCTTTTTTTAAAGACAGTATTTTGGTTTTACATCCATCTCTGCCATCATAGCCTAGTTTTCTGTTTTCAAATACTTTAATACTCCATTGGACACTGCCTGGCCAGGACCAAACAAGACTTGCTGATCAACATTGTAGGAACATTTGGCAGCAAAAGCGTCAGAAATATTCCTCAGTAGATGAAGGAGATCAACACTCACCAGGTGAAGACACAGCTCTGAAACAATGTTAAAGTTTTGTTTAAAGCAACCTTTTGCAGACGCATTCTCTATGAAACTTATTATGAATATACATTATGTCAGTGTAGTGTTTACACTTTACACACACAAAGTGGAAGTGGTCAAAAATCTGCTATTTTTGTGAGGATATTGTGTAAATGTGTAGCTATACTACTTGTACAGACAAGGTCCCTTACTTTTGAATATGTTAATGTTTTTCAAATCTACTGTAAAGAATGGGTGGATTTTTTCTTTTAATGAACATTTCAAATGCAAACATGCTCTTGATTGGGGATGAGGTGTAGAAAGTGGTTGAACATGTGATTGAGAACTGGAAGGCATCTGTGTTTTCACCACCTGCAGGCTGTTGCTCTTGTCAGAACAAATGCAGGCAAGACAGACCAAGTTTTTGTCTTGGTCTGTGAAATGCCATCAATTTATAAGCAATGTAGCATCCTATCGAGGCGTTTTAAACACTTTCTCATGCCATTATAAGGGGTTTCCTCTGACAGACATGACAATCATCAGCTCTTTTGCACCTTTAAGGCTGTCCTTTTTCCGTATTTGCACTGTGACCTGAGCACTTCTAATCTCACTTCGCGCTGTCCTAATTTCATCCTTTTATCTTGGAGCCAGCGTGGAACAATTGTTGGACTGATGCAGATCGCGGCAGCTGCAGGGATGAACCGCCGGAGCTGGGGAAACGCCGGGAATGCCAGTAAATCGGGCAGAAGTGGGCCGCACAGAGGGAGGCTGATGATGCTGCTGTGGATTATCCTCTCCAGCTCGCTATGCCTGATGGTCGACGGCCAGATGAAGATCTCACCAGAAACGTGAGTCACAGCCGGGTTAGAAAGCCCTGACATTGACTTTTTACATTGATTTAACCATCAGGAGGAACAATGTCAGTCAGGTGAGGCTCTGATGACAGTGTAAAAAAATGTGTGTACACTAATGAAAATATACATGTTTGGAATTCTTTTGTATTGGCACAAAGAAGATCATGTTTGTTTTATGAGACAAATTACATTTCTGTTTTTTATGCAAAAAATGTGCAGTTTTATCTGCATAAAACTTCATGATCAATCTAATAGATTTGCACAAGGTTTATTCCAGAGATCTTAACATGACTGACTTGATATTTCCACACTTTTTACAAAAGTCTGATAACCCATTACAAAAAATAAATCATCATCTCCTAATCACACCTGCTGGTTCCTTACTATAATACACAGGAATTAAAAGGTTAAGCAAACAAAAATCTATAAAGCCTCTACTTGCATTGACCTGATTTGATCTTTTTTTTTTCACTTGAGCTCTATGATTGCATTGTTGCTTACAACTAGGCACTGTCTGCTGCCATTTCTCAGTAAATCCAACTTATATGAGCACAAACCCAGTGCTTTATTAAGACATTACATCAACAGTTCTACCAGGTAATTTCCCCGTGAACGCCCTGGCAAGTCACGCACATGCAGCGTTACCCTTCTTAAAGCCACACGTCAGATGGGTGAGTCAATAGTGTTTTTTTCTATTTTGGCTGGTTACTCCACTCAAATACATATGGACCATATGGGCACCTGTGGGGTACAGCTGCCTGCCAAACTATCCTACAGCCTCTCTACAGGCACAGCCAAATAAGTAAGACGATGACGTATACATTTGGCTAATGTCTGGCAATAAAAATACAATTCATATTTTTTCCATCATTTTCTCAGTTGTTAATGGATTTATCTGCAGCTTTGTTCCAGTAATGCTGATTTGTCACTTCTTCAGAGCAGTTGCAGGGCTAAAGTACTGAACAACTCATGTCCCAAAACACAGTTATTTTCTGACTTATATGCTTTGGTTATGATTTGGAGCACACCATTTACTTCCCAGGAAGATCTGCTTTCATTTTTTTGTTGTGTAAGCTGAAGATTTTCTCCCAAATCATATTTTTCTCTCAGTTTTGAAAATGATCCAGCTCTTCTTTTTTCCCAAAACATACCAAGCTGTTATTCCTTTTGAGGCCTACTTTCCACTATCTACCCTCTATCCATAGTTTGACATTACAATTGTAAGATACCCCTTTTAATATAGCCATCATTTCTTGAGCATTTATTGGGACTTATTATTTTTTAATAAATTTGTTGCTATCTATGTTCTCCCTATTTTGGTAGTTGCCAATTGATGGTAAATCTGGTTTATATCAGAAAGTTCTGGAGCATGAAGTCATTTATCATTCTTTTTTTTTGCTGTTGTTGATTTTGTATTTTTATAGAATTAATTTTAAAAATACATAACTTTTTCCAGTTTATTCTATTAATATGTATTTTTCTTTACCATATATATATATATATATATATATATATATATATATATATATATATATATATATATATCATATAAAAAATGAAACACAGTCAGGGATTAGATTGTTTTTAACACTTTATCGTTCATTTTCAAGCTTTGCTTTCACTGTCTTTGTCTTTCATTTCTATTACACAAACAAATTTTGTTACCTTTGAAATGATATTAACATTATAGAACTTTAACATTATATATAATATATATAATTGTATATTAACATTATAGACCCTATTTTATGTCCTTGTTTAAATGAAATGTAACTGTATCGTAAAAAGAATATCCTGTCTTACCTGGAATAAGTGGTTCTTTTGTCGAAAAATTATTTGTGCTATTTTCAATTTTGTTATGACCTTTCCTCTCTTCCCTGGTGTATTCATACAATTCACATTTAGCGACAGAGTTTCACACCTGCCTCTAAATGTTTTCCCAAATAGCTGTGAGCCAAACCACCATTAACAAATAATTTGTATTAAAGGGAAAATCTCTTCCTCCCAAATCTCTATTGGTGGGTTGAGAGTAGTTATAATAGCAGCTTGACGTCTTAATATCACAGTCTCATGAATTACATGTGTAGACTGCGTCGTCTTGAAATACATTATTGTTTGTGTGTCAGTGCTTGTGATTGCCTTTTACTGTGGAAATTATTTAGAAACTCCTGTTGGAAATACAGTGCTAATCAGAAATGACTCAACATTTCCCAAATACAAAGATAACTTTTACACGGGGGACTTACAATAACTGATCATGCCTAATGTGTTTTATTTTCGCACCAGCGTTCACTTCTTTTGGGAGTGAAGCGCTGCGTTTGTTTGCTCTCCAGAAGCCGGATGAAGCTCTTTTCCCCAAACAGTTTTCAAACCGCCTGCTGACTAAAAACACCAACAGATCGATACGGTGCTGTCAGTCCACAATAGCCTATTAACTGTGTGTGTGTATGTGTGTGTGTGTGTTAAAGTGTAAGGGACTGAGAGGGACAGAGAAACTCAGACAAATATAGAAAAAAAACAGCTTTTTGTGAGTCTACTCGCACTGACTGCAATATCTGTGTTTGTATGTGTGGCCAAACACACAAAAGTTTGGTCAGTCAAACAGATTTATCCGGCGACGGCTGATTGATTATGCAGTTTCAGGGTATATTTTTTATGTACGTGTGATTTTTTGTGCTTATGCAGTTGGGAGTCTGTGCTGTCACTGCACAAGCTGGTGTGACTGAGGGAGATTGAAGCTCCGGGGACAGCAGAGTTCAGCTGGGCCAACACGGGTCGCTGAACCTAAAGTGCTTCACTCTGCTTGGGGAGGATTTGGCAGCATGGCCCCTCTGGCTAGCAGGCCTTGACCGGAACATTTCAGGCCAAGAAGGTCAAATCTTTGGCCACAGAGGGAACATTTCTCTGCTGCCGCGAGAGCACATAACTGGCAATAAGACATCAACGGCAATGGCACATTTTAAAAATAGGAAACCTTTTCTAGAAGAATGCAACTCGTGGTACCCCTATAAAAGGCTCCGACTCTCTTGGAAAGTAATGTTCTCTAAGTGTTATAGTGATCAGGTGCTGCCTGGATAACATAGGGAGTTACTTACTTTGCTGTATTTAGTTCATGTTTGTATTTGCTCATATTAGCTTGGTCAGCCTGGGGCTCTGTCTTAATCTGACCTTGCATGGCTTGTGCAGTAGAGCTTAAGCCTACAGCCAACAAATCTGTCATCTTCTCGATACCACCTTGAAACAGGTACAGTGATTGGACTCATTTCGAGGCTCATTTCAAGCAGTCAAGAGAGCCTGAAGAGAGGAAGGACGTTTACACCAAAACACTTTGTTAGGCAACACCTCTGTGCTGTCAGTCCTCACGTATATTTCAGGAGAAACGCATCAACAAGTCAACAAATTACCAGGCTGTTTTTCTGTACCCAGACTGGCAGGCTAGCCGTGACAACCCTGCTTGCTAACTAGCAGCGAGCCGGCTGACTCCCCATAGGTTGAGCCATCTGCCACATCCTGTCTACTCTCTAACCTCTGTCACCTTACCTCGGCTGCATTCACATGAAGGATTTGTAGAATTACTGCATGTTATTGAGCGCAGAGTGACCCCATGAGCTGGCAGACTGTCAGCTTTTGCTGCCACCTTAACAGTAATCTGTTTTAATCTGTTATTGCTGAATGACGGGTAACCTCTTAACATGATTAACTACATACTTTGATGGTGACCTTGTGCACAGATGGTGTCATTAGAACTTGTTGTTCACTTCTAAGAAATTGATAAGACCATATTTTGAGTATCTATGAGGTAATCATTTTATAATCAGTAATCCTTTTTACTGATTTGCCTTATGTAAAGCACTTTTAATTGCCTTGTTGTTGAAATGTGCTGCATAATTAAACTAGCCCTACTGTTTTATTTATTCTGTAGCTCTTATCAATCTTTATAAAAATGTTTCTGTCACTTATCTTATTTTTTCTATGTGCAGGGTGCAGCAGTGGGCTGTATCCTTTGGCAAAGATATAGCCACTCTATCCACCAGATACTCCGGGGCTAAACTGCTGCAGAAGGTAAAGACTTCACACTCAAGTGCATGCGTGTGCATTCACAAATACAGACGCACACAAAATCTAAAACACAAACTTGAACACAGAGACGTAAATATAGTCTACAATGACAGAGACAGTTGGATAAAGAACACATGACATCATCATATCAGACTGAGACGGGTGAGGTACGGATCTCCTCCCCCTCCTCTCTGCTCCATCGACCAATAGGAACGCGACCGACTGGCCTACAGTTGCTGTACAACATCTGCACATGGCCCAGAGACCAAAGTGATGACACACTTATTTCAAAAGCACATATACACCAACACGCATAGTCACACACCTCGTGCACGGGCTCACATATGTGTATTTTCTACAGTGCTGTTAGTGTGCTTTACCAACACAAACAGGAAATATTATTCTCTCATTGAACTAGGTTGAATCTGACTGTTCTTTCTTGTGCGATTTAAGAAGAATCTATATTTGTATCTGTGTGTGTGTCTGTGTGTGCGTGTTTGTTTCTGCGTGTGTCTTAGCAGTCTTAGTAATGTCTTAGTAATTAGGATATGTGGTCTTTCTCCGCATGCCACCCTGTAAAATCCCTAGCAGGCCCATTCGCCATCTGCCACACATACACACAAACTGTGTGTTTGCAGAGACATTCACCTCCTGACTATCTCCATGTACAGCCTATATGTATTTTTAATTTTTGTTATACTGTCCAACATATAGCACTACACATCCACCAGTCTAGCTGCACAACTTCCACAGATTATGTTTATAGTTGTATAGTCTGTCTGTATTGTAGACTGGATCAACCTCAGATAGCAGCAATGTTTTATCAGAGGGAACAATTTTCCAGGGAGATCAGCCAGAGGATGTAAAATACTGAAAAACTTGATCAAGCAGCTGCTATAAAAGTGATGGTGGTAGGTATTGCTGTTGCCAGAGGAGTAGCAGTCGCTGTAGTAACAATATCAGTAATAACAGTAATCATATATAATGTTAATATTTCCCCTGGTTGCACACTTAATCTTTTTATTTAGTCACTGATGTGTAAAAAGCACCCAGTGCAGTCGTTTAATCTTGGCAACAAGAAGCCATTAATCACCCCCTCTGTCTAATCGATGGCGTCCTCGTTATCTGTGGAACATTTAGTGACTCTGTCTTCTTGCCTGAGTAAACTGAAAAGGATATTGAGTGTTTGAAGATAATAAAAAAATTGTTGGACCTTTAGTTTTGTTAGTAATGGCTGTTTACGGTTGCTTGCACCAGTTGATAAGAGGGCTTTTTATCTTCCTTTTTCTCATTTTATATCTGTTTGTCTTTTGTATCTCTTTAATCCGGACTTTCTCTCGACTGTAAAAGACATCGAAAACCATCATCTTTGACAATGAAAATTATTATAAACTATATTTTACCTTGAATGACAAACCAGGAATTTAGTTATTTTTCCCCCAGTTTTCTCAGAAGCTCTCAGAATTTATGATAAGGTCAACATGCTACTAAATTTGTCACTGAGAGTGCCTTTTCCAGTTAGCAAGTCTATTTCCTCAACAGATTATGCCATGATATTAAGGGAGAGTAATTATCTCTTGCCGGTAACAGAACCTGGCAATAATAGAAAATTAGTCTTTTACCAAAGCAAACATTTGCTGGGAATCTATCATATGTCACCACAACTGAGGCTTTTGTCATTAGTGCACGAAATTAACCTTTAAGCCTGCAGTCAACAACAGCACAAGGTTCTTTAAATTACATTCATGGAGCTGCCTTCATTTGACAGCATGAGACTGATGACGTAATCTTCATTTATAAACACCTAGAGTTGAAAACTTAATGGGTTTCCATGTGAGACTTTGCCAGTTCAGTTCGAATCTTTAACATAAACTTCAACTTTAACATAAATTGTGCATGTTAAAGGTATAACAAGTAGACTGTTGGGTTACACACCACTGCACTACTGACGACTAGAAACATCCCGAGCACGGCAAAATAAGAAATTACAAGCCAGGGCAGGACCTCTGCAGATGCAGTCTTCGATTGGGTCATGAGTGATTGAAACAGATTATTTTTCTAGTTTATAGAATGTTTTTTAGCGAGAAATCCACTCATTATACTTTTATGGTCTTTATTCTGCCTGATATGTGGGAGCCTGACTGAATGTCTTTCCTCTGGTTCTCTGGTGAAGTTGTATTGATTTTATTAAAAAGATTCCTACAGCAGCCCTTGTGGCCGTGAAGTAATATATTATCGCAAGTCATAAGTTATGGTCAGTAATAAACTATGGTCTTTTGACTGGAGAAACAACAGAAAATAAGAATGATCTCATAAACATAATTAAAAAGTCAAAATATCACTGTAAACATTATTGTATTACTGTCCAGTGTATTTGCATCAGCTGTCTTAAAATACAATACAGTCATTAAGACATGCACAGATGTCAGTGAATCGCCCGTTAGATGGTTTTCTTGCAGCATCACTGTTATATTGCAGATTAAAGAGGGGGTCTCGAAAGGGAATGAAGTCAGGGCTTGACCCGCATCTGTCCTGCAAACTGTAAATCTGTGTGAGCCTGTATAAATTTTATAATACCAAGATGTATGTGTCTCTGTGGTTCTTAGTTTCTATTGTGTATGTATGGTTTCGGGTGGTAGTGAAAACCATATAGTATAATGTGCAACACTTTCTGTAGAATGACGCTCTGTACATAAATAATCCATAGCTTGTTGCTAATGATCCACATGTGTCTGTGTTTGAAGAAATACAAGGATGTTGAGGGGGTGGTGAAGATAGAGGAGGTGGACGGGGAGGAGCTGGTGAAAAAGTTTGCAGAGGAGATGGAGGAGATGCTTGGGAGGAAGATGAAATCTGTGAAGGTAATAATCACATATTCTGTAACATACATTTAATTTAACCAATTTAACTTGACCTTAGTGAATCAAATCAAAAACGGTTGCAGACTGACTCGCAGCATTTGGTTCTGTGTGTGTAATCCCTCCTATGTGGACAACTATGTGGGTGAAGTGTGTGATTAACATGCTGTATTTTGTTACAGAGGTTGGCAGAAGCAGCAGAGGATGCTGACCTTTACCATGAGTACAACGAAACACTGGAGGTATGTGACAACATGCTTCAGTATAAGACCATTCACCTGTGTGTGCAGTTTGACTTTCGAGTTTTTGTCTCAAATGACTTCAGCGGAACCAATGATTTGTATTATATTATTTTAGTTTTTATTATTCATCCAAAGTTGACTCCATTACTGCTAACTAACTACTAACTACTTTACAAGATGACCACATAGAAAAATATATCTGCATCTGCAGAATCCCCATTTTTATCATTTCATCATCAAATACACTGAGTAAAATCATCATTTACTGCCACTCTGTAGTTTGAATACTACAACTCCATGCTGGTCAACACGGTGGATGAGGATGGGAATCCGGTGCCTCTGGGAGGTGAATTCGCCCTGGAGGAAAACGAACACTTCAACAAACTGCCAGTCAACACACAACTGAGTAACATACAAGTCCCCACCAATGTCTACAACAGAGGTACAGAAGAGCGCTCACATGCCTGCACATGCTGCCTGCACACTTGTAACTGAAGTGAAATAAAATCCATTATTTCTCTCTCCTCTGGTAGATCCAGACATTCTGAACGGCGCCTATATGTCTGAGGCCCTGAATGACGTGTTCATTGACAACTTCCAGAAAGACCCAACTCTCACCTGGCAGTACTTTGGCAGCTCTACGGGCTTCTTCAGGCTGTACCCAGGTCCTACATTTCAAACATTGTGCATGCTTCGTTCTGTGCGCTCTGTGTGTCGGCGCAGTGATGAGACAGCACGGACAGATCTGTAGTAAACATTCAGCTGTACGAGCCAAACAGTGTACTAACACAGCTACTGACGGTGCAGGAAACTGTCTGTCAAACGTGATGACTCAGTCTCAGCTACAATATGGCTGCTGGTGAATTTCCTTCTGTGTGTATGTGTGTGAGTAAGCGAGAGGTAGGGGGGGGCGAGCGGGGGGGTAATTTGCAGAGGATTTGTGACACAGCTTGTTTTACTCATCTGCTACCTCATCCATCTCTCCCTCGCTTGACAGTCTGCCACTATCCGTCCGTGCCTCTATTTGTTCATCCCTCCATCCAACCAGTCAGCCAAGCCAAACCTTTCTTTTTTTTCTCGCTCTCTCTCTGTCTCCAGGGATCCAGTGGATTCCAGATGAAAATGGTGTGGTCACATTTGATTGCAGGAACAGAAACTGGTGAGCATATTTTCCTGTCGGCGCCTGTTGTACTTCCTTGCTGACGCCTTTTTGGAAAATTGGAGCTCTCTGTATTATTTTAAAGGGCCAGGATGACGTTTCTCAGGATGTCGTCCTTATGATAATGTCATGCACTGGTGGGCGGCAGAACAATGAGCCCAACCTGACACATGAAGCTGCAGTTATGAACCCAGACCACAGCTTGAGACAGCAGTCACTGGGCATCGTTAGGAATTCTCTGAATGTCTATGGCTGTAGTTTTTTTTTCAGTGTTTCTGGCGAGCTGGTAACTTGTCTGCCCACGTCAGCTACTATTTGGCCGATTGAGCACATTGAATCAGCTGCAGAGACAGTCAGTGAGAGAAGTCTTTCACACTATTTGGTCAGCCTCCCGAAGCAGAGACTTTGCCCATTTAGTGCAGTATTTCTTTCTTAGAGGCTGTGAGGAGATGCAGTTCGACGTGAGGCATAATATCAGTCAGCCTTTGTCAGTGTTAAGCCGCTGACGTCATCTTGGTCTATCAATGCCTTTACTCTTCCCAGTAGATTAAACTTTATTGTTCAAAGAAAAACAAATTGTTTTTAAAAAAAAAAAGTGAGTTATAGTATAGTGAGACTGAGTAATATGAGAGGACCCTGAAAGCAGCTAAATGGAATTCAACCATCAGTAATAGTATTTTATACACCTTTCCTACCGTGACAAGTCAAAGTGTCCTCCATGTAACAGGCCTATCAAGCGGTGTAAGAGCTGGATTACTGCTTGGTAACTGTATATCAAGTTCCAAGAACTCTGTCTGGCCCTCAGACAGAGCACACAGTGCCCTGGAAGGCGGAAATAAAGCAAGTGCGCGTCTGGAATTGCCAAACGCAGCTGCAGTCGTGGAAATCTCATTGATCGCTAATGAGCTTGGAAAGTCTGGGGATGATAATAAGGAGATGAAGGGAAGCATGGACGGAAGAGGAGAGGAATAAATAACAGGATAAGGCTTGACCTCTGCTTGTTATGTCTGTTTGCGAGACTTCAGATGCACAGTCTGTGAGTGTTATTTGGTTGACATTACACTAAATATAGCTCAACTCTTTTTCTAGGTATATCCAGGCAGCTACTTCCCCTAAAGACGTGGTGATTGTGGTGGATGTCAGTGGCAGTATGAAGGGACTCAGACTGACCATAGCCAAACACACCATCAATACCATCCTGGACACTCTGGGAGAAAACGACTTTGTTAATATCATAGCTGTAAGTACACACATACAATCACTGCTAAAGAAATGTAATGCAATGTAAAGAGAGGGACACACCAGGCGTCTGTTTTCAGTGACACCAAAGCTCCGACATTCATTTTGTTTTTGAGGTTTTTCAGGATTTTGGCTGTGTGTATCCCTACAACTACAAATCGGTGTAATAAGCATGGTTTATCCTGGTATTACTGTGTGTGTAATCATACGCCAGCTGCAAATCCGCTGCCCTTAAGCGGTTTTTACATAGAATTTAAAGCTACACTTCTTTCAGTGGAGTGACCAGGGAGCAAAATGAGTTTTATCTTAAAATGAGACATCCTCAATTGGGAAAAAAAGGGTTTAAATCTTCCCCCAAAAAATAACTTCCCTTAGACACGCATGTCATATATTATATCAATACAACAACATTCAGGTTTGTATGTTCACATTATTAACAAATAATTTCTTTGTTACACAATCTGAATTTGCAATATAGTTCATGCAGAATGTGATATTTAGTGTGATTGATATGAGGGTTGTAAAACTTCAGTAGCTCTGAATTAAAGCTTCTCATGTTGACCGTCAGTCATGCAGGTCATTGATTACATTTGGTTGTGTATTTGGTTTATCTCCTCCAGTACAGTGACTATGTTCGCTACGTGGAACCCTGCTTCAAGGGCATGCTGGTACAAGCTGATCTGGATAACAGAGAGGTAACACACACACACACACACTCACACACACGCACACACACACACACACACACACACACAGGCTCTGAGCTAATTAATTCACTTAACCTCTGTTAACCTATTAACCGTAAGCTGTTATCTCACTAATCCTCCAGGGACAAAGATTATGGTGCCATCACATCACAGTTAAAACATCACAGGGGGTGTGTGTTATCAGGGTTTCAACCTGTTCAGAGGATTTAGTGTTGAAATTCCTCAGATTCAGTTCACACTCATGTGTGGTAAAAGCGTGTGCTCTAACTCGACAATGCGTGTTTTAAGAATCTTTGTTCTCCATCTCTTTTCATTTCCTCCACAGAGACATGACTTTTTTCCCCTCTCCCTTCTCTTCTTTTGCACTTTTTAATCTTTTGATATCTCTTTTTTTATTTACATGTACAGCAGCATTAATATCTGGTTGTCTGTTGACTGTTTCACTGCTGCGTTCATTTCTTTTTTTCTTCGTCATCACTCCCACACCTGCTCAGTCTTTGTGTGTGTGTGTGTGTG
>JAOXYL010000002.1:8725111-8742179 GCA_028564955.1 Terapon puta
GTGTGTGCGTGAGCGTTACGTGTTGGATGTATGCCCTACTTTCACTCCCCTTCACATCACTGGAGATCAGGTGAGGTCACTGGCCGCTGACAATTTTAAGTAGGTCACATGACCTCTCAGCAAGGGATTTGATTGGTTGAATGCCTAGAGAGGCAGGCTGTAACAGAATGGGCTTACAGATGTTGGCTGACACACTTACGCATAAACTCATGTTGGAACACACACACACACACACACACATTTACAGGATGGCAATCTTCAGTTTTGTGCCTGTTATATAAGAGTTTGTACTCTTCCAAACAACTATTTATCTTGTTTGCTCCCTCTGTAAGACAGAATGAGTTAGACCAAACTGTAAAAGAGTCCAATTTTTTTTTTAGATTAATTTAGCTTTTGTCAGATATTGTTCAGATGATTTTGTGACCAAGGGTACAAAACTCATTATGTACATACTCGTTATGTTGAAGGGGGGCTGCATGGTAGATACTGTACATTGGTGGTACAGAGCACCTTTAAAATGTCTGTTTTGCAAATTGCAAAGTTAAATATCCATAAGGAAACCTCTTTACTACATTTGAGTATTCTTTACAGCACATGGCAGCGATTCTAGCAATCATTTAGCTTACATTTTTAAGGGGATATCATGTTCTTCAAAGAACCCTGTGAAGGTTAGACCCATGGCCAGTTTACACAGGAGTGGAACCTGCAACAGTGTGGCCATTCGTCATGGTGTGAGCGCGTGTTGATTAATCCTGATTACCTCCTGCTGTTGTTGTGACTTTGTCGTAATTGGTCAGTGTGCCAGAGAGCTGCAGATAATCCCCCCTTTACACTCTACACTTGCTCCCTCATGAACTCTCTCTGCCCCTTTTTTTCCTCGGTGACCTGCATTTAACGAAAGTGACATTGTCTTAGTGACAATGTCCATGTGTTCATTTGTCGCGTGTCTCTCTGCAGCACTTCAAGCTGTTGGTTGACGAGCTTCACGTCAAAGGAGAGGGCAAAGTGAAAAATGCAATGAAGGAGTCTTTCAAGATCCTCAACGAGGTTTGTTCTTTTCAGTGGCCACAGCTCCATGCCAGGTCTTAACAATCAACAACAGTGATAGAAAATGAAAACAAATTGTGTGCGTTCATCTATGTGCGTGGGTGTGTTAAGGCTGCAGCACTGGGTCAGGGAAGCCTGTGTAACCAGGCCATCATGCTGATAACAGACGGAGCCATGGAGGACTTCCAGGAGGTTTTTGAAGAGTTCAACTGGCCGGATCGACGGGTATGACAAATACACACACAAGTGCACACAACTGCAAACACCAGTAAAATGTACTGTAACCATGCAAACACATTATCATTAACAACACTGATATAAAGTCATTTGGAGTAACAGGTGGCTACATCTCATTACATACTTTATTGTCTCCCCAGGTTCGAGTATTCACCTATCTGATTGGACGAGAGATGACATTTGCTGAAAATGTTAAATGGATTGCCTGCAATAACAAGGGTAAAATTCAAATGTGGACTAAAGGTTAAAGAAAATGGTTTGAGACATAAAAGCTAATCCTGATCTCTGGTTTTGCCACAAAACGCCACAAGGTATACATGAATAGATGTAAAAACTAGTGCAATCACTTGCTAATTTTAAATGATTTAGTGCCCCCCACTCCTCGTGGGTTGTTCTTGAGGTCTGTTTATCCTCTGTGGAGCTTCCAGGTGGTGCTGGATGAGACTGGGTATCAGGTGCTGCCCTCTTGTGAATTGCACAGGATCACGCAGCAGCTCAGACCTGAAAATAATCGCTTTATACCGCTCTGAGCACATCAAAAACCCCTGACTAAATACCTGATTATCAGAACAGATACACTGTAAACACATCCCTGGCCAGAAAATATCATATCTGTGTGTGAGTCTGTGTGTGTAATGGGTAACAGGTGCACTCCCTTCTGTTGCGTACACTGGCAGTTGCCTCTGCCAAAAATAAAATAAGTATCATAAACAGACAGCTTATTATTACACTTGTGCAAAAACCTTCTATATACAGTGAAGTTTTATTTGAGTAAGCAGGTCTACTTACAAAATTCACAGCACCAATCTTGGGGAAATGTTCCAAAGGGGAAAAACATTGCACACATTCATATATTTGTACCTGGCAGTGCTTCAGTAGCCTGTTGTTACTGAGCAGCTTCACTGCAGGTATCCCATTGACGTCATTGGCTCCCACTTGTAGAAATGCCATAAACCTTAGACTATGCCAAGCTTTAAAGAACGTCAAAAACAAATTTGCATTGATGGGAGATTCAAGCTGTTTTTTTTCATTAAAAACGGCTTAGTGTTTTGGGGGAATACAAGGTTTTCAGAAGTCGGATAAATGAGCGTGCTGCTCTAAATGTAATACCCAAAGACCAGAAGCAGAGAGATAAAAATAATATAACAAAATAAATAAATAAATAATATAACATTTTGTTTGCAAAAAAAAAATTATGCTTCCTAGTTTTTCCATTTATGTACAGTAATTTGCCTGTGTGTGTGCACATTTTCCTGTGTCCTACAGGTTACTACACACACGTTTCCACGCTGGCTGATGTCCAGGAAAACGTTATGGAGTACCTCCATGTTCTCAGTCGGCCAATGGTCATCAACCACGATCACGACATCATCTGGACTGAAGCCTATATGGACAGTGTGGTCAGTCTCGTTATAAGTTGCATAAGTGTGTACAGGAAAACACACAATGTTATCTTGTGTCAGTATTATCTGGCATATAATCAAAATGCTAGACCCATTGAGGACACCCTGAATGTGGTCACTGTTTTGTTTCTGGAGAGAAACAGGGATAACCACTTAAAATACAGACTCTCTGTCTCTCTTCATGTAAACAGTCCAGACTAATGTGCCTCTGTCCGTGGTGCTGAAACATTCAAAACCCCTGCGCCCACTTCATTAACCAGACCAACAATACAAACAGACATTATGATCTCTTCAGAATATCCTAGCAACCACACAGAACACCTTAGCAACCAAGTAGCAACAACCTTGGCAATGACCTGGAAACCCCCTGTATCCACAGTGACCTCCCTGTCACCCTAAAACGTATGTTGCAACACAATGTCAGATACCTTGAACACCATGATATCCACCATGGTAAACTACTAATGCATCTCATGTTGATTGCTTCTCCACCTTCCTGCTTATTTCCATGTCCTCCTTTATTTCAGTATTTCTTTTCATCTGTACCAAATGTCATCTTTTCGCTACCATTTCATCTTGTCTTTTGTCTCTTCCACCCCCCCAGTTCCCAAGCACAAAAGAGGTAATCATACTAAAAGTTTTTAAAGACACAACCTCGGACATTTTCATTTTGATAAATGTGTCACTATCTATTGTCAGCAATATGCTAATGCTAAAACCCAATGGTCCTTTGATTTACTTTGATTTATTGTGACCAAGGTGTCTTTCCTGGAAAAATCACAAGTAGTGTGAGGCAGTATACAGTTTTTTTCTGGTCTCTGCTAGCATCATAAGTAAGCGATCAGTATGAAAAAGTTCATTGGCAACAGGGGATGACACCAGGAACTAAAACAAGTCCTAAAAGATTATCACCACAGATACCATGAGGGAAAGCAAAGTAAAAATCTTCGAGATTACAATTTAAACTTCTACTAAACTTATAGGACACAATAAATAGTATCTGTAATGTGTTGCTTAGAGTTTGTTATAGTCAATAGCTCACAGTTTCTAGTTTGCTTCAAATGCTATCGCTAGCTTAGCACACCTTTAGTTAGCTAGTCTAGTTTAGTCCACCTGAAACCTTGTTAACGCGCTGCTTTGACATGTCTTTGTAGGTTTCAGTTTTGTTGTAGAGCTGTGAGATTTGTCTTTCCTACTTCGCTTTAAGGTCTTTACGCAACTTATTTTACGGGAGAATAATTGAACATTTCTTAGCTCGTCTTTGCTTTCCTTTGTAAAACTAACTTGCTAGCTTGGTTTCGAAAATATAGCGCTGCTAAATTAAACTCTGTCTTCCAGTCCATCTTCATTTCACTTCCCTTGCCACCTTAGTCAGCAGGAATAAACTCAAGCAACTTAATTCAGGCTGGTTTTCTTAGCATAACTTAGCTGATTAATTTAGCTTAGAGGGTCATCATACTTGTTTTGTGTATGTCTGTGTGTCACAGCTGTTTAACAGTCAGGCCCAGAGCCTCCTCCTGATGACCTCAGTAGCCATGCCCGTGTTCAGCAAGAAGAAAGAGACAGTAAGTGTTCATTTTAATCACTATTAATGCCACCAGCCTCAACAGACGTCACCTGAAATGGCGTGTTTATGAGCCTGCTGTGTGTCTCCTGTAGCTGTCTCATGGGATTCTGCTGGGAGTGGTCGGAACTGATGTGGCCTTGAGGGAACTGATGAGATTAGCTCCTAGATACAAGGTAAACCATCCGCGGTAATAAAAATGTTTCTACGGCGTAATACGAACTGCATTGATTCTTCCCTGGGTTGGACATCGGATCCATAATCTTAAACCTGTTGTGTGGTGTGATGTGTCCTTATCTCTGTCCACTTCCTCAGCTGGGTGTCCATGGTTACGCCTACCTCATCACCAACAACGGCTACATCCTGTCTCATCCTGACCTACGACCTTTGGTATGAAGATCCGATTTAGCGGTGAAATATTACAGCAGAGAAACTTTATAACCCTGCCTGACAGATTTGTTGACGTTTACTGAGCATATTTTTGTTTTGTTTGTATGTTTCTGCGTCCATCTATTTGTGTGACAGTACAAAGAAGGGAAGAAGCTCAAGCCAAAGCCAAACTACAACAGTGTTGATCTGTCAGAGGTGGAATGGGAAGACACTGAAGAGAAAGTGAGTAACACTCATGCTCAGTAACACCTAATACAGTTTTCTGGATGTCAGTGTGAGCTGTGTCATTCAGGATCAGTAGCACGACGTAGTGATGAGTGTGCGGTGTCTGTGTTTCAGCTGAGGACAGCCATGGTCAAAGGAGAAACTGGAACACTGTCTCTAGATGTGAGAACCTCGGTGGATAAAGGAGTGAGTATCTGAGTATTTGTGAGCTTCTTTGTGTGTGTCACCAGCAAAAGCAGCTGTCTTAGATTCCTCCTGTCTTTCATTTCTGTGGGCTTTTATTGTATTTTCTTGTGTTATCCAAAAATTGTTCCCTCATTTGCTTTTGAAGTGATATGTCTATTTGTATTATTTATCATTTACAAGCTGTCTTTCTTCCCTTCACACAGAGGAGAGTGATGTTCCTGAAGAACGATTACTTCTACACCATCATCAATGAGACACCGTTCAGGTTTATCTGACCACTTTCAACTTGATATAATTAATTGACGTTTATTCAAATGCTAAAATCCACCACATCCAAAGTTACACCGCTGCCTAGATTTGATAAATGACAACAAAAGCACATCATGTATGTAAGTAAGATAACGTTCTCCACTTTGTGTTTGACAGTCTGGGTATAGTGTTGTCCAAAGGATATGGACAGTATATCTTCATTGGAAATGTCTCTGTTGAGGAGGGTAAGTCTTTCCCTTCTGTCTTAGATTACCTGTATTAGTGTCTACCTTTCTTATTCTCTTTCCCTGTCTTTTTTCCTCTTTTGCTTCAGGTCTCCATGACTTATTGGCTCCAGACCTGACCATAGCCAGCGAATGGTGAGTACTACATATGACTGTATGTAAAAAAAAAAAAAAAAGATTGTAGTATGATTCATTTACATAGATATTTGTTTGTATTTGTAGGACCTACTGCGAGACAGACATCGACCCGGCCCACCGTAAGCTGAGCCAGCTGCAGGCTGTGGTGCGATACCTCACAGGCAAAGAGCCAGATCTGGAGTGTAAGTTTACACTTTGATGTTTTGATTTCAGCAGATCTCCTTTTATTCAAGGAAAAAACACAGTAACCATTAAATGAATCTGTTCTTCTATTTAATGTTCCTCTGGCTGTTATATTGGTTTGCCTTTTGTTTCTCTCTACAGGTGATGTGCTGTTGTTGCAACAGACTCTCTTTGATGCTGTCGTCACGGCTCCTATGGAGGCCTACTGGACCGCTCTCATGCTCAACACATCTGGGTGAATATTAACACAGAAAAACGTTCTTTTATCCAAGACATAGGCTTTTTAGACAATTAGTGATTTTTTAAAACATATTACAATAATTTACCTTGTCCCACTATATCTGCTAAACCTCCACTTTTTGTCTTTTCGTTATCTTTCTTCGTCTTCTTCAGTATGGACGAGGGAATGGAAACAGCCTTCTTGGGGACTCGTTCAGGCCTGACAAGATTCCAGAGATACACTGGAATAGAGAAAAGAACTGCCAAGTGAGTGAGAGCTTTTTGTAAATTAAGTATCATCACATCAAATGAGTCATCACATTATGTCTGCAGCCAGAGGGTTCAAAAATGGGCTTAAATGAGGCGTTTATGTGAGAATGGTAGTGATTAGGTCTTGATACAGAAATTACAGTAAAGTGAGAGTTCGCCCTCTGGTGGTCAGTAAAAGAGCAGCTGGTGATGACTCTCCAAGTCAAACGTTTGTTTTAGGAATAGTTAATCCCACTAAAAGCCTTAATACTCCGTACATGCAACTGAGGTGAGTTGAGCTGCAACACCTGCAAAGACACTGAAGTAATATTTGGTAGAATTTTCTATACTTCTTTATTTTGCACGAATATATAATTTTAGAGTTTTTAAGTAAATCCTCGTATTTCAGCTACTTTAGGATCTCAAAGCATCAAGCATGAATGGACTGATACGTGAATTTAACCACTACGTTTCACTGTTCATTTTTTGCCATTCTTTGTCCTTTCCTCAAGTGTTCCAGTCTTTTTCCTCTCCACTGTATGCAGCCCTCCTTTTCATTCGCCCTTCTTTGCTTTTGTCACCATTTTTGGCAGTTAAAATAGCAGTTTTTTTTTTCTTTAAGCTTATTTTTGTCTCTCCCCAGGTCTTTCCTGACCTCCACAGACAAGGAGAATATGTTCACAATGGACCATTTCCCAGTGTGGTACCGCAGAGCAGCCGAGTACCCAGCTGGACAGTTTTTATACTACCTGCCCAGACAGGAGACAAAAGGTAGAGGACATACCTTTACTGAGCAGACACACACGCATGCACACACACACGCGTGCACACACACACACACACACACACACACACACACACACACACACACACACAAAATATTTATTGTGTTTTCTTATTTCCAATTTTCACCGCCTCTTTCAGCAATTGCAGCCAAAAATCTCTTGGTGACAGGCTCGTTTTTCTACAGCCTACAGGCTACAACTGTTCCTTTCTGTTTACATCATCGTATATTTATGTAGTTTGTTTCCTAAACTGGAAACTGGAACTTGGAAAGTGTTTGAAAAAACATTGTTATTGTGTCAGTTCAGTCTCAATGAATATTGCCTGTAGCTTTATTCTTCAACATAGTTCATATTCTGTGGATTTTACTGTTGTGAAGAATAATCTGCAGCTCAGAGTGACAAAGTTAACAGCTACTGTCATCATCTTTATCATCACATCATTCTAACACTTAACTCCATCTTTAAATCTAGTTGAGAGATGAAAGTCAGACAAAATAAGATGGGATCTTTTTCCCGACCCCTCTCTGCGTCTGGATTTAATTTTCTTATTTATCTCTGCTGGAATTAAATTTATTTTTCAAACATTGTTTGCTGCAGAGAGCTTCAGGCAGCAACAAAGGACATGAATCTTAATCTTCACTACACAGAGCAGACTTAAATGTAATTTCATTGAACTACAGTTTATTCAGTGAGCATGAGGCTGAGAATACTGCCTTTCCTCATGACAGAAAACAGTGTGTGTATATTCACTTCCTCATTTGATTAAAGTATGTATCCAGTCCTGTTTCAGTCCTATTTTAAGATGGTGATAAATGTTTCATGTTGCACTTACCCTGGCGTAATGAAACATTTACCTTTATAAGACACCACCATCATTTTAAACCTTGACATTAAAATACACATGTACGAAAAATGTCTCATACATGTTTTAGGTCGATGCTAGATACAGTTTGTTGTGTTCAGATACATTCAGGGACTATGAGCCTGACTATAGCGCCACCTCGAGTACAGAGGAGGTGGAGCTCCAAGCGGAGGAGGGAGGGAGAAAACGCAGGGAGGCGGTGGAGGAGGAGGAGGGTAGAGGAAAACTTACTTATACTTGGCATGCCTCTTTTTAAAAAAATTTTTTTTCTTAATTCACCCGCGTTCTGTTCTTCCTCACCCCTGATTTCGAAGCACGACGAGCGCTGTGGTTTCCTTTTCTTCACCCTGTCCTTTAACAATCTGCTCCCCTTAGCTGTGCTCTTTCTCTCTTTCCTTCTCTGTCTCATTCTTCCTCCTCCTCCTCCTCTCTGTCTTTCTCTCACTGCACGAGCATGCAATCAAAGTACGGGAACCTCCTCTCCTCTCTTAGCAAGTCAGTAAGGTGCCTGATCCATTTGCATTGTGCTGAGTCAGTATCACGTCTTGGATGAATTCTTGTTGAGAAGTTGGCTGTTTTACCTCTGTCATTCTGTTACTACATTATGCTACAATCTTCAATGGGATAGAAAAAGACCAAGAAATCCCTTTCTCATCAAAATCAGAGATTCAGATGGTCTTAGAGGAGTGAATACGAGCAACACAGGGCACATGGAAACACATAGCACACACCTTCAGTCCTTTTCTAATTCTAAGCATATTAGTCGATTAGCTGTCATACCCTGTTACAGAACGTTTAAACTGTTAAACTGGCTGGAATCTGTGGCTGGCATGAAGGCTGTGAACAAACATGCAGAAGATGAATGCACAATTTTATTCAATACTGCCTACTGAGCCCGAGTCAATCTGTCACACCCATATTTCCAAACACATTTTGGCATATCTGATCTAACACTTCAGCTGTCACTATGACTGTAAGTGTTCGCAGCCTCACAAGCGAAATCAGTCCGTGAGAAAATAAATATTTCTGTTTTCCTTTTCAGGTCTTGTGCATGCATACACTCGTGCATGTGTATGTGTTTGTGATGTGCATGCACCCCTGTTTCCACATACATGTATTGACAAGGCACTGTAAACCCTTGCTAACTGTGTGTGTGTTTCCCCGCCAGCTGGGAGGATAGTGATAGCGACCACTGCTGTCACTGTTACGGTGGGCAAGAAAACGGCCATCGCCGGAGGTAGGATGACAACTTTTGTTCTGTCACATTTTCTTAACATTTTCTTCCACCGTTCTCTGTCTCTTTCTCACGCCTTTTTGACCCTTTTTTCTCACATGCGCTTGCAGTGTTTTCTCACTTTTTAAACTTTCCTTTCTCTATTGCAAAGCGCCCTATCTCTGCATTTTTGAAGCATCTTCTGGCTCCTCATTCTCGGCTCTGTCTCTCTTCTCTTCCTCTGTCTTTTTTTTGCGGTTTTCAGTTTGCCTGATTTGTTGGTGAAATTTGATTTTGCTGACTGAATGTTGATTGCTGGTGGCGTCACCTTCCGGTCAGCGATTTGGGGTTTATGTGCTGATTTGTCATTAATATGCTGTCATGATTAACAGCAAAAGGGTTCAGCTCGTTTTCATTCATGGTTTGATAAAACCAAAAAGTTCCAGTGCGCTCTAGGAACCAGACTGACATTGCATGTGAGCAACGTGTTTTGCATGTTGCTTCATCAGCTTTGCTTTGTGTTTAATTGACATCTAAAATAGTTTTAAAGTGCATCCTGGTGTGTGCTGGCACCTGGCAGGGAAGAGGCACTGTGCATAGGTCTTCATTTTTTTATTTAAGTTTAGCATCTACTTAAAACTTACTTTGTTGTTGTTTGTACTGGAATTTGCTCTTGGGGATATAATAAGATCTTTTGGTGGAGAAGATGATTTTTGAGCATTGTGAAATTTGTCTCAGATATGAATAATTTAATCAATTGGTTTCAAAAAGTATAGGCAATTTAGAAGCAGAAGCATTGTTATGAATTTTCAGCTCAAATTCTGTATTTTGGGGCGTATACAGATATCGCTACTGATGAAAAACAGAAAAAGCTGATAATGAATGATAATATGCTGTCCACAGTCTATTTTTGAAGATGAAAATGCATGATGAAAACTATATTATTTTACAATCATAAACCATTTCATAGATAGCAATGAATATAAGATTAAAAAATGCTGACCATAAAACATTTATTTCAGAAAATGGTCTTACCACGATGTACAGTTAGTAGTTTTTTTTTTCTATTATATCACATGATCTTCATCTTTCAAATAGTTTAAAACAATAAGTGTTGAATCTAATGAAGGTGCAATTTCAGAATCTACAACTTCATGACAACAAGGCAGGGTTATGTGATATGATTAAACTAAAATTAACTAAAAAATTTTTTTTTCTGAAAGCCAATAATGAACATGAATGAATGAATGAATATCAACATATTTTCTGTGGCAATTTCTCCTCAGATATTTGTCAACAAATATAAGACAATGTATTTTTGATAACCTGATATCAATCTATTACATCAATCTGCTGATATATCAGTCCAGCTCTAATTGTGATCACATAGCTGAGATGCTTGGAGTAGTCCACATTTGTTGTTTAATGATGATCTGTGTGCTGTTGTTTCTTTATGGAGCTATATTTCTTTCTGTGGTTGAAACATTTCTCCTCTAGTCTCTGTTTTTGTTTCACTTCTTCCTGAAGTGTGTGTTACTGAGTGTGTGTTGTCCTGTTAAGCCCATCGGTGAGTGACACACTCATCAGTCATGATTATCTGAGTGAAACGAGGTTCTCTGGAGCGCCATCCTAAGAGCCTGACTGTGCGCACGACTCAGCGTGTATCTGCGTGCTTATGGTGTCTCCAACAGACTGACAGATAGAAAAACACTCCGCACACACACACACACACACACACACATACACACACACACACACGCTTATCTGTATTTCACAGCTTTCGTATAAATTGTCTCAGGTGTGAAAATCTTGTTATATTTGGAAATGGAAAACAGGGAGAGCAGAGAGAAGTGAGAAAGAGTTCAAAATAGATGTGTTTCTGTCGCTCTCTTAATCTCACTGCCTCTCATTCCTGCTGTTTTTCTCTTTTTTTCTGCATTTTGCTTCATTCTCTGCCTGTTTGGAAACACTAACGTCACACTATATCAAATCCAGAGCTCCACTAAAGCCTGCTGTACCTAAAGTGTCAGCTCCATAGAAACAGAAAAGATCAGAAATGATGATATTCTAATAATGATGTAATTGATTGATGTTGATGGGTGATTGGACATGATGATCATGGGGAGGTCAAAGGTCAGACAGCATTGAAGTTTTTATTCACCTCCGCATCACAGGATGTCAAGTAGAGCAGCTTTTCTTCTGTTTTTTTGCTTCCACAGAAACACAGGCAAAAGGCAACATTAATGTTTTATGGACTTGCTCTTTCTTTCTGACTTTTTTAACACACCCTCACACAAACACACACACTTGTGCTCCCCACTCATCGCGTTTCATCCTTTGACTCTCTTGCTTGCCCTGTTAAACTCTCACATACATCTGTATTTTCTTAGCCTCTCCTTCCCTCAGCTGTCAGACCTGTCGTCCTTCCTCGCGCTCCATTTTCCCCCCCTCTGCCTCCTTCCTTCTCCCTCGTTACTATCGTTTTCCTGCCTTGTCATTCCTCTCGCTTGTATCTTCACTTGCTCACTTCCTCTGCGCGTCTTTTTCTTGACGCATCTGTCTGAGCGGGGGCGGATTTCACCTTGAGAGTCACGTCTACTTTCCGAACACGAAGGGGATATTCAAAAGCTGCCTCGTCGAGTGGCACATGCACGCACAACGGCAAAGCTGCACTGTACTCACCTTTAGCATTGCTGATGTACTGGCGTGTCGCATGTGCTGTAATCGAGTATTTTCAGCGGGTCTTTACATAACCAAAAATCCAAAACAAACGGCATACACACACAAAACAACACAGACACCTTTCTAAACAACTTTGTGACTTGCAAAAAGGAAACACTTTGAAAACACAGTGGTTGGTTCATGTTCCTGACCTAATGTATTTAGCAAGCAATACTGTGGTTTTCACTTCATGAGGTGTGGGCAGTGGACACAAAGCTGCTCATTTATGCAGCACAGTTTCTGTTTAATGCAAGTAACGAGTGAGGCTCGTGAGGCTGTGAGAGGCCCAAAGTTGTGATTCCATGTATGACCACTGAGTGTCAGTGTTTGCCTAAACAGTGTCTGCTTAAGTCCCCCGCCTCAGTATCTCATTGCATTTTGGGTTTAGCCCTCATGCTGATTCGGTGGCAGATTTAATTTCTCCTTCTGTGATGGAGGCTGAGGATTTGGTAATTCACAGGCTGATCCAAAATCAGTCAACAGCGACTACAAAAACACTGTGTTTATACTGTTCTAAGACTCAGCAATGGATTAGTATATCTCCATGGTAGAAGTGACAGGCTGTATGTAAATAAACCTAATGCGCTCCTATTGACGAAGAAGCAGACTTGAAGAAAGAGAGATAAGTAGGCAAATAAAAAAGACAGAGCGAGAGAGTCAGGGAAAGAATAAAGGACAGAAAGAGGATATTCGGCATGGAGGAGGAGCGTGAGAAGAAGCAGGGAGTAAGGATGAAAACGAGGGAAAAAAGGAGATAAGATGGAGGAGGTGAAAAAGTGAAAAAAGGTGCACAATAGACCAGACAGGGCAAAGGATAAAGAGGACAGAGATGAGAGAAAAGAAGGTGAAAAGACTAAAAAAATGATGGGAGAAGAGGCGACAGAAAGATAAATGGAGACAAGATAAGTGAGAGGAGAGAGAGAAGATGAGAAATAGAGAAAGGTGAGAGGAGATGGAGGGCAAGGGACAGAGAAAATGAGATAAGGTACAGTATACAGAGGGGCTGCGACCGCATGACTGATTTATGCTCTCATTTGACCCTTTATATTCATTTCACCTCAGCCTCTGCATATATCTCCCAACATCATATATTCTTCCTTGCTCGTCCATACAGAATTATAAATTCTACACCACAATAACCTTATTACTTCCACTGGCTTAAAACTATATGAAATACGACACATTTTTATTTAGGGTTACTGGCAAATATTATGTGAATTCATTCCAGTAAGTGAAGATCTAAGAAATGGTCTTGGCAGTAACACCGTATGTGTAAATATCCGGTATCTGGTCTGTGAAGGTATTTTTTTCTCCTTTATTTCGTGTTGTTGAGAAATAATAGGTAGATGCTGCAGTTTTCCAGAGCTTGTCAGAGGTCTCAGTGTAAAATCTGACATAAGTGTGATATGTTTTTATTCAAATCAATGCATATTGACCAGGAAATGCTTCATCGTCGTCATATCATTGTCATCATCACAATCGCCATAATAACAGCACACCATTGGTTTCTGGGCAGTGTAGTCTTTGAGGCCCTCAGTCATCATGGCTGCTGCAGTTTTACGTAACAAACTAGACTTTATTATTCTTTACACGCACAGGCTATAAGATAAGGTTCAGCTAGCTAAGATACTTAGCTACCACCAACACAAGACCTGCAGACCAGGGGGTGAGAGGACAGTGTTTCCAGATTCACAGACAGAGTTTGGCCATTGCCTTGTTGTTAGTTACTGCCCCAGAGTCCCTATGGCTTTATTTACACCTGTCATTTAAATCCATTTTAAATATCGCCTTGCCTTTTCTTTTTGACTTTTCTCCCTACAAATAAATTTGATTTCGACACAAAAAGCAGGGTAATGTTCACTAGAGTGTCTTCAGCACTGGTTTCCCTGATCTCACATCCCATCTCATACAAGGTTTTTGCCATTTTTATTATTTAAGAAGGATCACAGCCTTTCAATACGGCCGAAAAATTATTTCTCGGAGATAAAGTTGGCCCTACAGCACCTTCTATGTGACTATGCTTAATTATGTCACCCTGAGGCAGCAGCGTGGGGCCTTTTGTACTCTGATGGCCAAACTCTCCCTATGCCTCTTGTAGAAACTTTACCAACTATCGAACACAAATAAATGAACACGACGAACAAACTAACATTACAGAGATATTTAAATCTGAAACAAAACGTAACATAGAAGTCATTAACACAACAAAGGACAGACACATCATGATTTGATACAGAAAACAATAAACGTTACATCAAAAACAGTTTGGGGATCGCTGGGCCAACACACCATATTAGAGACTAATATAATAATATTCATCTGCATCATACCCAGGTATAAGATAACACACTATTGGTTTATTTCCAGCCAATTAGAAAGTAGGAGGGAACAGTAGATCTACTGTAGGGGAGCAATATGCAATGAAAGGTTGTTTAACACTGAAGACATAAACATAAATTGTTAAAGCTTATATAATTATTTCAGGGTGTAAATAAGGATTCTTGTGTCCAGCAAACAAGGTCACCTTTTTTTGTGAACTGAGAAAGAGTGCTCACTACACAGATTCCTCCCGATTTTGTGAGGATTACTAAGATTATAACAGAAGGACTCTTTGGCTGTGACAAAATGTAACAGTGACAACTTCCATTGCACATTGCTGACCTCTCAGGGGAAACGTACGGACAACAGTACGGGAGAAGGGATGGATGAAAGGAAAGAAAGGAGGTTGAAGTCTTTAAGGAAGCGTGAAAAACTTTCCATAAATAGCACTGGATGGAAAGATGTCTGGAGAGATAAAGGGATGGGGAGGGGGAAGGAGGAAGGGGAAAAATAGCAGCGTCTTTTTGTTTAATCCCTTGTTCGTTATAATCCCTCAGGGCAAATCGTCCATCTTAGAAAGAGAGAGAGGCAAGGGAAGAGGGAAAAGGAGGCCAGAGGGGATCTGATAAGGGAAATAAAGTGCAGGAGTCTGAAGTTTGTAGTCCTTGGATGAATTTTTGTAGTCCTTGCCAGGAGACAGGGTTTTCTGAGATAGTGCCTCCGTGCCATAGTAGCAAACATTCACCTCTCTAAGGGGTGACATCAGTCGGAAAATGAGCTCTGGACAAAGAGTATTTGCTTTCGAGCAAAGTCTGTGGTCCTTCATTAACACCACCGAGAATACTCTGCTGAACCAGCCCAGGAGCATAGTCCAGGTTATATCAGGTTTATATTTGTTTTTCGCCATGAGAGGCTTTTTATCTGTCCAGAAACTGACCATAACCATTTAACAAGCATCAAGTAAGCAAGAGCTTTATTTCCAAATACAAGTGACGAATACAGCAAATTCAAGCTCTGGTGAAAAGGATTTGTTCCCCACTGAGTCTGCAACACCTGCAGGATGTTACTGGTCCAGAGGAGATCCACCGCGATGCAGATCTGGTCTAAATAGGGGATCCATCCTTGAATGATCATTTTGTCCTTCCAGATGGTTTCTTGTTCCTTATTAAACACCCCTTAACAAGTCTCAAGACATAGGAGGCTCGGGAGATTATATTCAATCTGTGTGTACTCCCAGAATTTCTCTCTGAGACAAAAAGCACTAGAGAGGAATTGACTAAATAAATGACATCGCTTTATGTTAATTCACAAAGTCTCTTTCATTTTCCCCAAGCTTTGCAACACTGGCTTTTTCTTTGTGACTTTGAGGTCCAGGGTTACATCAGAGGAGCGTTTGGTCACACGTGGGTGAAGGGATCTGGGTTGGGGGTCCTGTTTTTTTTTTGTTTTTTTTTCAGAGAAATTACTGACTTTGAAGAGGTTGAGAAGGAGAAATATGCAAACAAAATGCGAGCGGGGAGCAACCTTATTCCGCAAAATTTTCTCATCACTGTGAATACTGGTCCAATCGACACCATACATACTGTGAATCCCTGAAAATTTGATCGAGATTTAGAAATACTGACTGACCATACACCACACCACTTGTTACTGCTTAAATGATATGTTTCATGCTAGAGAGCGTGTCAAATCATTTTCTCTCTCAGCCAATATAATGATAAATTCAGCAGCAGCCAAGAGCAGCAGTAGGTGGTTGGTAGGCGAGTTGGAGGGATGATTGGTAACAAATACTGCAGTGAAAATGGCTCCAAATGGAGGAGAAAATCAGGGAACAGATAAGGTATGTGTGTTTGAGAGAGTGTTAGAGAGTGCGACAGAGAGAGAGAGAAGGTTAAAAATAGAAAGAGGACGAAGAAAGGAAGACAAAAAGTGGGAAAAAGGTGCCTGTTTGCGAGTCAGAGGGAGAGATACTATAACTGTCTGTGTGCATAAAACAAGCTCTTCTGTCTCTCTCCTCATTGAGCCCTTTTAATTCTCACCCCTTCCACCCTTCACCCTTTGACATGCCAACCCCCCCCACACACCCTTCCAGTTACTCCTCTAGGCCACGGAGGAGATCTGTTTCTCCTCCCTGTCCTCCCCGTCCGCCTCCCCGTCTCCCATAAGTGGCTGCCTCTTCTTCAGCTCTCTCTGGTACTTGGCCATCAGTGAGGCGTAGATGCAGCCGTAAGCTGCGGCCGCGACCATCATGATGCAGACGATGCCGCACACCACGCCGGCAATCACCACGGTGCCGATGGCGCGGCGCACGCTCACGGGACGGTAGCGGGCACGGACGCAATCTGACGGGGCGTCTCCACCTCCCCCTCCACCCGCGCTCGAAGAGGAATCGTCACCAGCGTTGCTGTTGTCAGAAATCGGCGTCGCCCCACTGGGGCTGAGAGCGTTCCTGCTACACGGAGGAACGCCTTGTCCAGAGCGGGAACCATCACCTCCTCCTCCCCCTCCTCCGTTCTCATCTTCGAGTTGGAGGCAGTAGTTGAACATTTCCACTGGAACGCCACGGATGTCTCGCCCACGCAGATCCTTTGGTAGCGTGCACTCCACTGCGTCCACCTTACCCCCTGACGGAGAGAGAAAGAAGTGCAGAGACAGGAGGACAGGAAGAGGTCATTTATGAGATTCCTTATGCCTTTAAAGCACTACCAATTAACTGAGACGGAAAAGACGGAAAGGGAGGGTGGTTGTACCAACACTAGGATGAGTCATACATCACTTAACACACACACAGGGTTTGCTGTGCCCTCTACACTAAGTTGGAGATAGCCTCAAC
>JAOXYL010000002.1:8820774-8833840 GCA_028564955.1 Terapon puta
TTAATTCATGTTTAGACCTGTGTGTGTGTGTGTGTGTGTGTGTGTGAGAGAGAGAGAGAGAGAGAGAGAGAGAGAGAGAGAGAGAGAGACTGTCATGATAACACCAATATGATCTGATCTGTTTGCTCACCATTAGTTAGGGGCACTTAAGTGGTTTCATGTGAACCCTGTGTTGTTGTTGTTTTTTCATTAATTCAAAGGACTCGGAGACAAGCCTGTCTGATGAGTTGATGGAAAGATTTAATTTAACTTGGTCACAGAGTCAGAAGAGAGAAACTCCCAAATGGCTCTGGGCTGCGTTTCATGCATCCACATGAGGCACGCCGCTCTCTGTTTGGTCGTCGTCCACAGAGCTGCATTGTTGTCCCAGCGTCTGTGCGTAGCGAGCAGTTAAAAGTCCATTCATGAGGCTGAGTGCATCATCAGCACGCCATGGCCTTTAATGTACGGAGTCCCCCCCCCACCCCAGCCATCCATCAGCATCCATCACCCACCTTTAACGAGACCACATCATACCGAACCTTTCGATCAATATGGGATATGAAGGCCATCCTGAAGTGTATTTCCCCATGAAGTGTGAGTGCACGAATCACTCATAAGTGGAGGGTAGTTATTGAGGGTGTGTGCTGCAGTGTGATTGCCGTGGATAATGGCAGGATAAGGAAGGGCTGTGATTAGGCTTGCAGGCTTTGGAGGGTTTAGGTGCCAACATCAGTTCATACGCCCAGTAAACGGAGGTGTTTCTTTTCCTAACCTGAAGCAAAAAAAAGTCGAATTCACCCTGTGTATTCTCCAACTGCAGAACACACGCAATCCAGGAGTCGTGGTGAAGAAATATAACTTTGTCCTGAATCGGTTGTCAAATGTAACAATAACATGAGTTAACGCAGTGGTCACCTGTCCTGTTCTTGGTGATTTTTAAAAAAAAATCAGGTTTATCTTCAAGCTAAGCAAACACACCCAGTGCTGTTCAAATTTTCAGTGAAAAGACTGAAAACTCGAACAGATGGCACTTCTCCGGTGTTGGTGACCATGACCGAGTCACATACCTTAAAATGTCAATCTGGCGTTATCGCTTCATATTAATAGTTAATTTGGCCTTTTTGCCATCCATGCAGCAGTTATTTCCGATCACTCGAGTGAAAGCAGTGCTATTTGTGTGTGTTTATTTGTGACAGGCAACTGGTGTCGTAATCCTTTCCTGCCAACAAGATGTTAAGGGATAAAACCAAGAGTAGTCTTTTTAGGTTTGATGAAATAAGGTTGAGACAGGTGTACTATGATGGGACTCAAATGTCACCTCTGATTAGTAGTGTCATTTGAATATAGAGAAGGTGACTTTTTTTTTTAAAGGTCTGTCTCTCTGATTATCGTCTTTGTCTCACATGCAAACTACGACAGTTTAACATCTCCTGTTTAATGTGCTGTTATCAGTGTGGCAGTGTTACAGTCAGTGAAAGGAGCCAACTTGTGACCTGGCTGTGATGTGAATGTGTAAAGCTGTCTCCCATTCTCAGTAGCTCCCGGTGGCCCTTTTTTAAGCACAGCATGTGACCCACCCAGCTGTTTCGAGGGAGCGATCCAAAAACCTTTGTTCAACTCACTCCTACACTTTTGACTATATTGTAAAAGTTAAATGTTAAGTGTGTGTGTCTGTGTGTGTGTTAGGTGTGGTGGTGAGCCCATGGAGAAACCGTCATCTTCAGACAGAGCAGCTCTGGAGGAGAGAAAAGGCCTGGTGGAGGTAAGCAGCCTATTCCTCGACTCACATGGTGACAAGACGTAATGTATGTTGACGTCTAACTTGTTTGGGAGAAACATTTTTCAGCCAAAGAATTGCATCTTTCTTAGCTGTCCAAATGTCTCTTATCAAGGTCTGAAAATTGACTTTTTCCACACGTATAATAACTTGTATAATAACCTCAACAATAGCTTAATTTCATCTAGTGAGCTACGCCGGTTGGACAAACTTGCAAACAACTGCTAATCTCAATGGAATGCAGTTGTTATCAGTTTTATTGATTTATGCCTGTACTTTCCTTACTATGATGTGCCAGAATGTCTGCTGTGAACAAGGTCTGTTTACAGTCACTGTTGAGTTTCACCTGTTAAAGGGGAAAACTGCCCTGACGGGTTGTATGAAAAATATTCTTTCCAAATCTTGATATAATAAATAGCCTCAAGTGACATCACTTGTCATGTCGATGGTGAAGACGACAAATGTGAGGACGACAAGAAAGTAAGTGAGAAAGAAGTGAGTTTAACAGACTGCTCTCAATCTCTGCTTGAGGGCAGCACTTCAATACTACATCAGCAGTGGTGTTCATAACAAACTGCTGGTGTGAGGGATACAGAGCCTGTTAAATTTTGAGGGCGCAAAAAGATGTCTTAATGATTTTTGGCTATGTGGTTAATGGTGCTCAATTCCCATTGTCTTTCACATCCCTTGGAGAAAGCTAATTGACTCCTGTTTTTTTGTGTGTGTGTATTTTGCAGGATGTTGGAGTGCTGAGAGGAGCAGAGGGTGGAGAAGTGGATCCTCGGACTCCGAGGAAGAGCAGCTCCTCTCGCTGCTCCCGCAAGAGCTTCCGCCTGGACTACCGGCTGGAGGTATGACCTCACTGCCCATCAAACCACCTGCTCTACAAAAACACACACACACCACTTCTTCTACCTTCAACTCAACCATCCTCATTTCCATAAACTCCTTCCCTCAACGTGCTGTGTGCCCATTGGATTTGCTGTATTGTTGGGCATGCCCTTCTTAAAGCACAATAGAAATGGCTAAAATGTAACTGTGCCCTTTGATTGCAGGAAGAAGTGACAAAGTCCTGTCGCGACAAACATGGCCGCTGGACCAACCCCTGGCCCACATGGCGGTTCCCCTCCTACGCCACCCTGCTCAGGTTCCTGCTGTTGGATAAAAATCACAGCAATGTTCCAACAAGTAAAGAGGTGGGTTATTCCACTTTAATACTGTAGATTATATAGAATATAAACTCACCCACTTACACTTGTAAAAAAAACTGATACAGCGAATCTTACTTCAGACCACAAAAAGTTAAAGATATTGTTGATAAGTTAAATAAGTACTTAGCTATTTTATGTAAAAGTGTTAAATGTACTCAAACCAGTCTACAGTCTCATATTAGGGCAGCACGATATCATTTCAACATCAACATTGCGATGTGCATATGTACTAAAGCCGCATTCCAGAACGCACAATATCAGATAAGGCCAGTGAGCTCCAACATGTCATTAAAAAAACACCAAAGCAGGCCCCGCTTGTCTTGTAGCTCATAGTGAACCAATCCTCTGCCTGTAAACGTAAATGTGAGACAGCTGCTGTCACAGATAACATCGCCTGGATTAATGTTTGAGTTTTACTATTCTTAGTGCACCAGAAGGCCCATTTATCTTTAACCATGCAGATTAAACAGACAATCTAACAGTTATAAACGGTAGATAACACATAAATGCATCTGCGACACAAAGAAAGATGCTCTTTTCCCCAAATACTTTTCCATCTGTTATCTTGACTTGAACACAAGGTTGGAGGAGTCCAAGTGCGTCATTGGAGGGGTGGCAGAGGGCTGAACCAAGTGTGGTAGAAGCAGGAAGGGTTTGTATTGTTCAACGAGGATGGATTTTAAAGTACCTAAATAATGATGGTGCATGTACATGAATAACACACATTTTTCATATTGCAAAAAACATATAAAAATGTCCGCTTTTTTGTTTGTTTGTTTTTCCCCCAATATCTTGCACATCTTGCAGCCCTGTGTCACATGCATTATCTTTATAGTAATCTGCTGGTAGCAGGATTGCTCTTTATTGTCTCACAACCCATACAGTATTTATAGCTCTAAAAGGAAACCTTGCTGAGCTCAGTTAGAGCTTAGCAGGCTTCAAAGGCTTATTTCACACAACAATAGAAAAAAAGTTTAACCCCTTAATTGTACTGATTCAACACAGTTTTGTCGCTGTATAAAACCTGTAAAGATGAGCGTGTAGAACAGGAAGCACAGAAGTCATAGATCAGTGCTTTGATGATTGAAAGGTAGCTCATGTTTCAAATATTCTGTTTGGATGTACTCTTGTAAATTATGAAACAAATCTTCAAATTCTTCAGTTGGCACATTTCTTTAAACAGAGACAGAATCTCAGGTCAGCTGTTTATCCCTGTGATTTTGCTGTTAAAGAACTGAGAATGAATCATAGAAGCAACACGAATCCTGTTATGAGAGCATCCCCTTGTAACATCAGCACAGAGGTGTGATTGTTATTAGGCTGAGAGGGGATTATGATTCATCTTTCAGGTATGATCAGACAAAGTCATTAGACTGAAACGCCCCTTTCATTATAATCAGTATGTGGTTATTTTGTCATCTGCTCAACAACCTTTCCCCTGCTGCCTCCCCTCTTTATTTCATACCTCCCACCACCTCTTTCTGTGCTGCTCATACTCACCATCCTTTTTTCTCTTCCCCCCTCCCCCACCCCACCCCACCCCGTAGGCTCTGGACAGTGAACTCCCTGTGATGGAGCCGTACTTCGTCCAGAACCCAGACCTCTCTGACTCAGGTCCAGGTCTGAGAGTCACTTGGCTGGGTCACGCCACGGTTCTGGTGGAAATGGACGGGCTGAACATCCTGACAGACCCAATTTTCAGCCAGAGGGCCTCACCGTTCCAGTTCATGGGGCCCAAAAGGTACAGAGGGCCCCCCTGCACTGTGGAACAGGTTTAGTACTTTTTGTTTTACATTTTTCTCTCAATAATTAACCCTTTGAAGGGGAAAAAAGAAAAGACCTCAATCATTTAACTTTTAAAAAAAAAATGTATTATTCCTCCTGCCAACAGCTGCCCAGGATCGACGCTGTCGTCATCAGTCATTCCCATTATGACCATCTGGATGTTGGATCTGTTGCCAGCCTTAATGAACGCTTCGGAGGGGAGCTACGCTGGTACGTTTGGTGGACCTGCCACAATGCTGGAAAAATGTCATGCTTTTATATTTCATTTAATCTCTAGTGTGTGTTTGACAGGTTCGTGCCCCTGGGTTTGATGGACTGGCTGGTGAAGATGGGCTGTGAGAACGTGATGGAGCTGGATTGGTGGGAGGAGAACTGTGTCCCAGGTCACGATGACATCACGTTTGTTTGCACGCCTTCTCAACACTGGAGCAAACGTACCGCGCTGGACGATAAGGTAATGATTCATTACACTTGTTGCTGAATCATTCGCAGTTCAAGATGACCTTTATGCATTAATGCCTTTTTATAACATTTACTTAGGACACATTTCTATGTACATATCAGCTGCTGTATTAACACAACAGCTGATGGCTTTAGTCATTCTTCAGTAATCAACCAAAAAAGTGTAGAGTTAATTTGTTTTTATTGGATTTAAAGCACATGTAGTACATACATATAACTCTTCTATCTTGTACTCTCTCAGTCTTTGTGGGGCAGCTGGTCTGTTTTGGGTCCGGAGCATCGATTCTTCTTCGCTGGTGATACCGGCTACTGCTCCTCCTTCCAGGAAATCGGACGCCGCTTTGGACCGTTTGACCTCGCAGCAATCCCCATCGGAGCTTACCTGCCCAGGTTCAGTACATTATATGTACACACACCCCACTTTATTAGGGATATCTGGACAGTCTAAAGCTAGTATGTTAACTAAGAATGCACTAGCAGTGAGGTCATTCAGTGATGGTATATGCTAGACTACTAGAGGTGCTAAACATGTAAGAATTCTGACCTCTAATTTGTTTTTTCAGGGATATGATGCAGGGGCAGCATGTAGATCCAGAGGAGGCCGTTCAGATTCATCAAGACCTTCAGGCCAAACAGTCTGTGGCCATTCACTGGGGAACCTTTGCACTTGCCTATGAGGTAGGGGTATACAGATATTCAATATCCAAGTAATTGCATATCTGATAGTTTGTGTGTGGTTTAAAGTTCTAGTTTAACATTTTGGGAAATATGTTTATGCTTGCTTAACATGAAGACTAGAAACACTGGAAAACGTTGTAGCCCTGCCCAGAGGTGACTAAATTCAGCTACTACAACCTCCAAAGCTTCAGGAAATGACAGAGCCCATCCAACATAGTCCACTTTAAATCACAGGTGTACAGATTACAAATGATACAACATGTTAATTAGTGAAGTTTGGAGGTGGCAATAGGTGAGTCTTAACTCCAGAGGAGTGAGGCTAGCTGTTTTCTGCCTTTGTTACACTGATCACCATCATCACTCCAGCTACTCTGCAGGGCCCAGTGCCTGGTTAAAACAAACAATTTAACAGGAGTACTACACTTCCATAGCAACAGTCAACCAACACATATGAGAGTATTTCCCAAAATGTCAAACATTCCTCACACACAGAAGATCTAAAACAAGGCACAGAGGATCAGTCAGTTATAATTAAACTCAGTTACAAGTTTATTCGGCACCACTGACTAAAACTAATGCAGTTTGATAGAACAGATATTATGGTGGAGACCTCCATTTGTATTGTGTTATGTGGTTACCAATGTCTGGTACACCACATCTCTACCAATGAGTGTGAGACAGGCTAAATAAACTCATTTCTGTATAAAGCACCACAAACTGCAGCCTCTAAACTGATCATAATGTTGAATCAATATCCTTAAAGCAACAATTTTATATTAGCTACAGCCTTCATGGGGGTGGCATTTATAGTAAGACTGTTGTTAGACTGCATTAGTTTTACCCAGTTGTACCCAATAAACCGTCAGTTCAGTGTACAGTATGTTAGGTGTTGTACAGATCTGGATATGAATCTTAGTACACTGTCACATTAGTATTTCATGACTATAATTCGTCAGTCCCTATTCCAAATCACAGCAGCCCCAACAGTCGCTCTGTGTGTTGCTGCATTCAGAGCGGCACAGAAGCCAGAGTGCTTCGGGGGTAAAAAGTGCTCTGACACTATTATGTTCTGGCAACGCAACATAACAAAAGATGTCATTGTTTGTTAAGCTGCACGACTATTTCTGCAGCCAACAGTTTAATCTAACCTCTGGCTCGCTGCTGTGCTCGGGAGGTTAGAGACGACCTGACAAAGGCCTGTCACAGCACAGACGCTCAAAAACACGCCGCACTGAGCTAAAATGAACCTCTCCGAAGTTAAAGTGCAGTAATAGTCTTGAACACACTTTTTCTCTTGTCCCCCTCCCATCACACAGTACTACCTGGAGCCTCCGGTTCGTCTCAGAGAAGCCCTGGAGCAGAAAGGACTGAAGCCAGAGTCCTTCTTCACTTTGCATCACGGGGAGTCTCGCCTTATCGCTTCGCAGCAAGGAGACGTCTTTGACTGACCCGCTCCAGAGTGTTCTGCGGGCCGAGTTAGATTTGTGTCTGTAACGAAGTGCAAACATTTTGTTTATCATATTTAGATGGACTTCAGTGATTTCTGATTAAATGCAGCTCATCCCAAGTGAAAATAGGAATTCAAACGTTCTACAAAGCTGTTTACATACTGAATGTTTGTCCTGCCATTGTCATGGTGGACCTACCTACTGTACAGGAGTTGTGATTCAACCATAAAAACATGTTTGTAATTCTTTTAGGCTGCGAGCAGCTCCTCCTCTGGTTCATGAGAAACAAAGTATTTGATCTCCACAGATGTTAAATGTTGCCATCTGCACTTATTACTGTATGCCCATTGTTAGTACAGTGTTGCAAGTTTGCAGTTCAACTCACATATTTAGAGATTCAGACTTAGATACTATTATTACTTAGATATTAAGATGTATCAGTGTAACTCAGAGAGGAAAACACTTTTTTTTAATCCTGAAGGTAAAAAGTACCAGTTTTACATAAGTTACATTTAGAATTTCCAGCAGCTAAATAGCATCTCCATGAATTAATTACTTTTATTTTGGTGTGCATTAATATCAAGAATATTTGTAGTCTGCACACGGTTTCAGAAATTTTACAGCCCTGAGGAGATAAAAAACTAATGCAACAACCCAGACTGGATGAATAAACCAAAAACAACCACAGGGAAAAAAAAATCTACATGATAATGTCATCAGACTTTCTGGTCAAGAGGCCAAATGTGACCAGAATCATTTTAAGACTTTCTGAACATCAACAAATCAGAGTAAAATTGAGAATTAATTTGATTCACAGGTACTGGTCCCATGTTATTATAGTCACCAGTACTCTTGAATAGAGATATGAATGTAGATAAAGTTGGTGTAGGATTGAAGCACAAACCTTCAGTGTGGAGCTGGACTGGAGGCTGCACAGTGTGATGCTGCTTTATGCTGTGGGCTGTAATGTAGAAGAGAAAACAAAAGTAGTTATTTAGAGGAGTGATTTGTAAAGATCGGTGCTAGCTTATGCAACTTTACAAAGTTTGTTTCTGAATGTATTCTGGCCAGCCTAAAACTACATGAGAAACAGAAGTGTATGAAAAAATCTGTTTTTGCTGTCTGTGATATAAACCCCCTGCCAGTGTATGCCAATGGAAAGTGCAGATGTTGAGCTGGGCTCATCTTTGTGCACACACACATTGTTCTTGCTTCACACGTTTTGTTTTTGATGCTCTGAAACCACAGCACAGAGACTTTTCCCACTCCTTGTTCATCAAGTGCGATCATTTCACATTTGTACTTCTTCAACTTAAATGTATTCACCTCAGAGCAATAATAGGATCATTTTAATGGTGATTCTATTTTGAATGAAACTTTCAACCCAGAATGTACAACAGCTGACACAATGTTGAGTAAATGTCGTAGCCTGGTTGTAACTATAATGCCAAACTGTGCTAACTGTGGTTTACACTCGATCAACTGTACTGAATTACACAATAAATAACTTGAATTTCAAGTTGGTTTGTTTCTTATTGTCAGCAGTAATCTACAGACTTTCAAACAGCAGAAAATATCTTCCAGTTATCTGTCCCTTGTTGTGTAACGGAAAGAGTGAGGCAATCAAAATGTATTTTGTCTCTTCTAATGGTGTTTAGCTCTTTCATCCTAAAGTAGTAAATCCTATATCTGACCGTCCTAACAATTATAAATGTTGAACTCACTCTTATAAATTCCACTTTTCATTGTAGTGACTTTAATTTTAAGCAGTTCTATTGCAGCCACAATGTGGCATTTTAAAGTTTTTTAACTTTGGCGCACCCAAGTGGTCATTTAAAATAAACACCTGTAGACAGAACGTATTTTAAACTATGAAGAGGACACAAGAGTCTTTTGATTCTAGATTTATAACGCCCAGAATGATTACCGTACACAACATATGTAATGTTGGTGGGCTGGCGTGCTTGATTTCCACTCAGGCCAAATATATTCAATGACTTCCAATTAAAGTCTGTGTAAATATAATCCGCGTTATGGACTCTGAATGTTCAGATCCTGTAAATAAAATATATATGGCAGTACTCTATATTACTTTTGTCAGTATGAATGTATATTATTTAAAAACTACAGCAAACTTTTTTTTTTGCATTTTTGCTGGTTTAATCAGTCAACAAGAAGAGGTGCAGATGAGAACAAAATTACAAAAGATGTAACTTTAGAGGAGTTGACTTATTAATATTATGCAATAAATGTTGCTTAACACAGGGAGCTGTTTTTGTCACTCAAACAGACAAACTGTTGAAGGTCAGATACAAATGGTTGGCTGTAACTCCAACAACTGACATAAAACGGCATCTTTATATTCTCCTGCACTTTAGTCCAAATAAATCCAAAGTAATCAAGTAATGGTTATGAGCATTCATCACACATTTTTTTCACTATTCCCCAAACCCAGCACATTATTTTCATAATCAATTCACAGCGAACAAACACACAGAACAGGAGCAGCCCATTAAACTTAAATCAACAGAATGATTTAAAAAAACCAAAAAAAACAAAAGACAAACATTTATTCAAACCTGCTCCAGCGATCATCCAGCAGCACATGGTAGTCCAGCGAAGTCCAGAAAATCCAGCTGGTTCCTGAAATCCTCAGTTTTGAACACGCACTTTTTCAAATGCACTTTTCTTTAAACAAACATTTAAATTTCTCTTTTCTTTAGCGGTCTCAGTCCTCTTTTCCTTTCTTCTCCAGTCTGTTTGTTTGATCCCCTCCCCGTCAGCTCACACCTGTATCTAATCTGCATCTAATCTCCCCACCTGCCTCTCCTGCCAAGGCCCAAACCAACGTGAATGCAAAGGAAAGGAACTACACACCTTGCACCGTGAAAAGAATGACACAAGGTGGCAGTGTCTGCAAAGTTTCCTCATCTGGACCTCAAAAAAAATATTTGTTTAAAATCACACTTTAGGGGTCTCATACTAAATTAAATGTCTCTGCAGGGTAAATACAGTTATTAGGGTTTCAATCCAAAATATCATATTCATCCTAACTGTCCAATGCTGCTGCTACACTGTTGTGACTGAAGTATATTTACGGACTGAAAAGTTTGGATTATTTGGTAAACCGCGTCCATCTCCTTGTTTAGAAATGTTAAATTGGATCCATAATTCGCCTGCAAAACACGCGTCAGATTTCTTTAAAGGCTGCATTCATCCACAGACAGAAAGTGTTTGTGTGCTGGATATAGCTTTCTACTAGTAAACAAGGCAAACTCACATGAAAGGTTGTTTGTCTGTGTTTCTGCAGACTTGGGGAGAACATACTGTAGTTGCACAACAGAGACTTTACACGTGGCTTTCTGCGACAAATAAAACGCGAGGAGAGCTGCAGACACATGTATATGCTGCATGTTCCTGTGAAAATATCGTCTTTGATTAAGATCTAAAAATGTTTCCACAAGGGATTACCACTAAATATCACTCCCTTCGCAGAAGCCTTAGTCAACGCAACCAGTTCAGTCAGATTTTTACTTCTTTGCTAAAACATTTCCTCATTAAAAAAAAAAAAAAGGTGCTTATGAATCACTGTGAGAGTCTCATATCCTCTGAGCTGACGCAGAGGCAAGTTTCAGTGACGATTCTAATTTGGTAGGAAGTGGGAGGAAGAGGTCCAAGGTTTGAAAACAGTCAAATACAAGTTTAGAAGGATGTTGTGCTGTTATGTTCTTGGCGAAGACTGAATTCATCATCATTTAAAGAGTGTCATTCTCAAAAGTACCTTCAAGAAACTTCAGCAGAAGACTACCGCGATCATTTCTGCCATAAGTCTAAATCTTTACTCAAAAGCTGCTAGGACTTTAATTTCAATGAGGACTGATTTTGCACTGGGTCCAGCTTTTATTTTGAAGGTACTAGGAAAATGCTTTGCTTAAACATCAAAGCGGCAGAAACAGGACACGAAAATTTGTCTCTGATCTGAGTCAGATGAGGCCTAAAATCAAACATTTTGAAATCATTTCCAGCACGCTGTCGTCCCATGACCCACTTTGTAAGCACTCTCTCCTTTTAATATTACTGCAGCTATGGCATATTAAGATAAGGACAGAACATAAAAAATTAGCCGAATTAGTAGAGAATCGGCAGGTTCCAGTAGATTCAGTTCGAGGACACGTACAAAATTCCAACTCATATTTTAATCAACAGTTAAGTTCAACCAACAATAACATTGCTAGTCAAACTGAAGAGTTTCCATCTAAAGTGTCTGAAAAAGTTTGAATGTGACAGCTAAACCTATTAAATAGCCCAGGTCTGGAAGAGATTTTCAACAATAGTAAAACATAATTTTTCAGGTTGTGCAGCTGACCCTGGGATGTGTTATCGTCACTGTTCCCCCAAGTTTTCAAACAAGAGAAAACAGGGGAAGAGTGAAACCTGTAACACAACCACATAGTCTAGTTTGAAAGGGATTTTTGTGATTATAGCTTTCCAAGGAATACACTTCAAAAAAGGCCAAATTCAGACAGCATGAGGTTAGGCTTGTTTCAAAGGATGTGCGACCACATCCTATAAAGAAAAAAAATCAGTTTGAAAGAATCCCTGATTGTCTGGAGTCTCCATAAAAGAGCAGGAGACGTTACAGGGTGTAAGGAATGTCACGGCTCAGCATTGTTTTGCACATGTCCCTGCAACAGTGTGTGTGTGTGTGTGTGTCACGCCACACTCTGCCTGCTGCTGTCCACGCTGTGCGTTGAGCCTCCAGAGCAGCGACGTGAGAAGTCCAGAAAGATGCCGTCGTGCTCCGGCTCCGAGTCCAGCGACTCCAGGACGTGGTCCGTCATGTGGTCCAGGCTGGAGGATGGACTGGGACCGGAGCTCGTGTCTTGAGCCAGCACCCTGGAGGACGCGGGGGAGTCGGACACCAGCGAGCCTGTGCAGTGTGTGTCCTCGCCGGGGGAGGGGTCTGGGAGGATGCAGGGCGAGTGATGCTGCAGTTGGAGAGGGTGGGGACGCGCGGGACTGTCGGCATCTCTGGGCCGGGGGTCCTGTCTGGAGGTCACAGTGTCTGTTCAGAGGATATTAGAAGTTTTAGAGTTAAAGAAATGGATCATTAATCTAAATATGTTTACACAATGTTTAATAAGGTTCAAAAGAGTTTTCTTGGACTAATTTAAAGTTAGAGTCTGACTTTATGTTAAGGATTTCATCACCAAAACACTGCTGATAATCCCAAAAGAATCTCTTAAATTTATTCCAGTTTTTATTGGCAGTGTGGCCGGACCTGAGAGTGCAGCCGAGGCCGTGGACGCTGCGGAGTGGTTGGCGAGGCTGGATGTGCTGGTGTTGTTGGTGGCCGTGGACTCCACCGCAGAGCTGCTCTCCTCCAGGCAGGAGGTCATCTCGGAGACGGAGTGTCGTCGAATACCTGCGCCGCCCCCCGTGGATGAGTCGGGATCGTACTCCACCACGGGGGTCAGCATGGGAACGTTGTAGCTCTTGGAGCGTACCACTGGGTTCTTGGCGACGGGGGAGCTGTCAGGCTTGGAGGGCCAGGAGCGCTGCAAACGCTTTTCTGGAGCAAGAAAGAGCAAGTGAGCAAGAGAGATTGCTTAAGAGCTTTGATTTCTTTATAATTGAAAACATGCAAAAAAACGACTCTGTGGCTTTAAAGCGTTTCCATTGTACATTACACACACACACACACACACACACACACACACACA
>JAOXYL010000002.1:8866718-8879236 GCA_028564955.1 Terapon puta
GTGATTGGAGTGTAGTCTGCACTGTGAGAAAGGCTAACCAAAGACACAAGACTACCAACTTCATACACATCAACAGCTGAGAAAAGGTGCTTTTCCTCTAAGACGGAAAGGAGTTTTAAAGCACTGGTTGACATTTATTGTGACATCAACAGACCAATTAATACTGCAGTATAATTATTTTGCAGCTAAAGCTCTTGAAGGTAATATGCCTGTGCTCCTTGCATGCTGCCTCAGAGTCTTGCCTCGTTAGCTGTGGCTTGAAGATGCTTTTGAGTAACCAACCCCTGATTCCTGAGTCCTCTCTGCAGCTCACAGGGCCGCACCAGAACTGGGTCGGATTCATATATAATACAAGTATCCTGTTTCCAGGTGTCTCGGTCCCAGCACACATCTCTGATTTGGTCAGCGTTTTATCCTGTCTCATTTTCGGGCTAATATCATGAATGAATAAATAAATTTAAAGCCAGTAATACATCAGATTTCTCCCTGAGCTGCCGGCTTATGAATAAGGACAAGTTCTGATCAAAAAGACCCAGGTCTGTCTCTCTCCCCTCCCGGCTGTGCAGTGATAGGGGAACATGTGAGAGAGAGAGAGAGTGGGTGAGGGGGGTGAGGTAAAGGAGTGAGGGAGGGAGAGAGATAAGGAAGGGAGAGAAAGGGTTTGAGCTGCAGAGGGTTCAGAGGCATTCATAAACATCCCTTCACCGAGCACATAACATTTAACCAAAGCTACATATTATGGTCATAATATGATTTGAGGAAAAACAGTTTCTTAAATCACAAAAAAATGTATAAATAAATCAAGACTGACACACAGTACTGGAAGAGTACTGTACTTAAATCAATGAGTAATTGCAATTAATCAAGTCTGATTAAAACAAATTATAATAAATTTCTTATTAAAAAAAACAACACTATGAAATCTCAAGTCATCAGGTCTCAACTTGTCTTTCCTTGTTAGTCTTCTTGTTAGAAATGGAGGTAGCTGGGATTTATTATCTGATCGATATAATCAGGACTACAGAGGAAATGGACTGCATGTTGTAAGCCTGCAACGATGGCTGCTTACTTGTTGAGAATACTTGTTATCATGAACATGAAGCTTATCTGACTGGTAATGGGGCGGCATGGAGCATTAGCTAAATGGCTAAAATGTGAAGCACAGCGCAGTGAAGCTGCTGGGAAAATCAGAGTGGATTTTAACTGCTGTTATGAAACGTCTTCTCCACCAGCCACTTTCCCAGGAACCTGTGTAAATTGCTGCCATTTCTTGCTATATTTCACTCCAACGGCTGTGAAACTGAATCCTTGAGATTTTTGTGAAATCAAAACCCCACATTCAATGGTCAGTTTTTTTAGTAATAGTTTTCTGTAACAATCTTTTTTTTATATATATTTGCTTTTATTGCTGCCATTCTACCTATTTATGTGAGCTATTTTCTAACATCTGGTCCCTTTCAAATACTGCTGGGAGCCATGGAACAAGCAGCCATAGATGAAGAGCTGCAGGTGACACGATTCACACATCCAGTTCCTCTTCCAGGTAACCAGCTCTACTGCCCAGCTGTCGCGTGGAAAACTACTCCCACTTTACCGAGCGTGAAATGATGATATCTTTATCAAAACAACGCAAGTTTGTTTGGCTGTGCTGTGAACAGATACACCAGCTGCTGCTTTGTTGTACCTCTGACAAAGCAGCAAACTGGGTTAATGTTATCAGCAGTGACCCTGTCGCCAAATTAACCACTGCTGAAATCTTAAGGATTATAACTTTAAACAGACTATAGCCACTGGTTGATATGAAGAAGGTTCCTGTTGCTGATTTGCCCGTAAAGTGGAACACGCTGCTGTGTCCTCACTATCAATTATGATGTTACCATTTTATTTAAGACAATGTTGTGCACAAGGTTGGCATAGAATCAAAGAAATTAAGGAAAAAAGATTACAGAGAGAAACAATGGAGCAAGTTGGAGGAAGAAGATTAAAAAGTGAAGATGATTATATGAAGACCCGGGTGTTAGCTTTCTGTGTCCTGAATTTATCTCTTTTATCTGATTTTTCTTCTTTTATTTACACAATAGAGGTGTTTGTCTGGTAGTTCAGTTGTACGTAAGCACTAATAAGAAGCAGTCTGCTAATTTTATCTATCTAGTTTAAAGGCACTGATTTGAGACGCAAATTGTGTTTGGCTGCTCATTTTATCTACAGTAAACCTAGTTTAAAATGCCCCAATTTCAGCAGAAAATTTAGTTTGGCTGGTTATTTTGAATGAAAGACAGACTACTACTCTCTGACGTGAAAGTGTATTATATAAAATCTGCATGCTCTGCTGATTCCTCAAGTGAATAAACGTTTTCTACTAACGCCTGAAGAGCTGTTGTTTTTGGAGGCACCAGCTTTCTGCAGGACACTGGTGATATCAGAAGCAGAGGGTCATCCTCCACCAAAGAAGGAAACTCACAGGAAGACAGGACGACCGTGACTTGACAGATACAGGAGTAGACAAATAAGAACAAAAGTAAGTAAGGACGACGGGTAAAAAGAGAAGAGCAAAGAAATTAAGCGTTACACACAAAGAGCCAAGCAGGGCGTACTCAGAAAGCGCGTCCTCCTGCCGCCAGGCTTGAAGGCCAAACGCTCCGAACCCCAGCTGAACTTTACACAGCCTGAAGAGAGGGAGGAGGGGGGGGAAAGGAGGAGAGGCGAGGAGAGAGAAGAGCAGACAGCAGTGAAGAGATGTAGAGGAAGTGAGAGGTGAAGAAGGTAAAGAGGGAGAGAAAATCAGAGGAAAGCAACAAAGAAACAAGAGGCCAGAGAAAAACAGGGACAAGAGAGACAGATGAGATGAGAAAAAGACAGAAAAAGGTATAGATGAGAGGGAGGGAAGGAGACACAGGTGAAGGAATACACAGGAAGAACGTAACAGTCAGTTAGCCATCACACCGCTTTACACAGACAGAGAGACAGATAGAGAAAGACAGAAAAATATTTGAGGAGTGCTGTGTTGTGAGGACAAACCAACTGCATGCACTCAAGTGTGACTGTAAGTCTGTCTTGTTGTGGGGAAGCTTATGAGGCCCGCTGCAGGCCGGGGTTCACATCTGCATGCCTACCTGGGGTGGGAGCACACAGGCTGGGCACGGAGAGCGCCCCCTCGCTGGTGTAGGCCGAGCACAGGTTGTTGCTGGAGGGGGAGGGTTTGAGCGGCTGGAGCAGGGTGCTGCTGCCCGAATCGGCTAATCCTCCGGGGGCTAGCAGAGCCAGCTGGCCGGGGTACATGGTGGGCACGCTCTGGGCGGATAAAGTGCTGCCTGGAGATAGCACAGAGGCGTAGGCAGGAGAGGACAGGGCAGGAACGACACACCGCAGACACCGGAGCCACACAGAAACATACACGCACGCACACACGTAAAGACGACGGACAGATGAGACACCCGCCACCCCAGACGTTTACGTAGACACCACCCCACCCCCCCCAACACGCACAAACACACAGAGAAAGACAGACAGGGAAAGCAGTCAGAAATTTTCAAGCGCGGAGCCTGCTCCAGCGTACACCCACATGCAGATAAACACACACGGATGCATAAACACAGAAACGGTGTGACGTTAGGGTATGTTGGTGATCCTGGAGTGGTTTGGACTACGATTAAGATTTTTCTGGTTCAGTTAAACCAAATTACAAACAAACAAACAAACAAAAAAACAAATTCTCTCACTTTGCTCTGGCAGTGTCCTGCTATGCTGATATTTGTGGTTGAATTTGTTCAGAGAGGTGAACGACAAGGCTAAAGCATCTACAGCCATGCTAGCAGCTCTGTGAGGGCATACTTTAGCTTAGCATGTTAGCATGCTAACATTTGCTAAGCATTTTAGCATTAGTTTTTGGTTACGTACAGGATAAATTAAAGTTTTGACATCGTCGAGTGAAAAAACATTAAGGTTTTTTAAATATTGAGGTCTGAGGATTATCTTAAGAGACTGTTGTATTTCTTTTAATGTTTTCAATGCTGCGAGACAGCTGAACCAAATCTTATTCATTGCCTTTGTGCAGAGGTGGAGGCAGAAAGGATATCTCTAATCCTGAATGAATGAAACCAACGACAGCATGGCTCGCTACCCCTAGAGGTAAATCAGATACTATGTTTCTTTGGACTTTTGGTGAACCGACTCTTTAATATTTATGTTTTGAAGGATAGACTACCTGGCTGTAACGGACTCTTGCTGCCGTGCGTGGAGCTAGTTCTGGACGATTTGGAGGATTTGCTTTTGGTGGGTCGTCTCCTTCTGCCGGTCAAGGCTATAACTGGAGGGAGCACCGCAGCTGGAGGAACCTGAAGCGAGACCAAAGGGAGAAGAGTTGCTTCATACATGCTGTATGCGATGTTAAATTTAAAAAGTCTGCACTGACGTGACCAAAGAGGGGTACCTTTCCCAGCCTGGTAAAGAGGCTGTCTATTTCCTCCTTCTGGCGGGAGTGGAGGGCCTGAATCTCACGCATGTGCCTGGAGGGAGAGAGGGTGAATGAAAAATGAGAGGACTGAAATTTTGAGAGGTTGAGAGAAAAGAAAGAGATGATGAGGTCGAGGGAGACAGGGGAGAGGAGGAAGGCCTAGTTTTCTCAGTGCTGAATATCCTTTTTCGAGAGAAGAGGAAAGAGGTAATGATAGAAAGTAGGTGGTTCACCTCGTTCTTGAGGGTGAAAAGGGAGGAAGTGGAAGAGGAGAAAGGAGAAGCGGAGCACAGCCGACTACATCTGGGGTACTTTCTCTGAGCTTTTCGAGGAAGAGAGAGGAAGGGATAACGTACTTTTCTCTGAGGCGGCTGACTTCCCGTTTGAAGTCTTCGTCCTCAAATTCGGAGTCGTTGTCACTGCTGATGTAAGAGTTGTTGAAGGAGTTGTTGTTTAGGCTCGGCAGCGAGGCTTTATGCATGGAGTCGGGACTCAAGAGATGCACAGGATCGCTGGGTCCGTTAGCAGCTTGGGCAGCGGGTGGGGGGGTCTGCATGGACTCGACGCTCTGCTCCTGAGCACGACTGACTGAGAATCTACCAACACGGGCCTCTGGGTTGGTGGTAACCTGAAAAACAAAAATTGGATGAAACCATGACTGCACCTTGTGTAGAACCCCCTCACTCATTTTTCCAAAAAAAAACAGGAAACAGGAAATACCTGGAAGCGTCCGATGGTAGCGGTGGGTTTAGGAGAGGGGCAAGGTGAAGTGAGGGGGGAGGGGTGGTGCGAGCCTCCCAGTGTCCTTTGGGGGAGTCCGTCCACAACATCTCCTCCTTGTACTCCTGCCCCCCTCAGAGAGGACGAGGAGTCCTTGTGCAGCGTATTCTCCGGGCTGGAGAGACTGGACGAGGACGAGGAAGAAGAAGACGAAGACGAGGAGGTGGTGGAGGAAGATTCAGTGCACGCTGGGGGCTTGACAGCAGGCTCCTCTTTAGCCAACGAGACCTAATCAGTGGGAAAAGTATGGGAGTTTTTCTTAGTCTCCAACTTTTCTTCCTTTACCACCACTTTTCCATGATCTTTTTTTCACAGATTCTCTGATTTTACCTGTAAGATACATACCTCACAAACTTTCATGATATAATGTTTAAAAAAATTTATTAATTTGAACAATTTTAAATATGCAGAGAAAGAAAACAGGAGTATTAACTTATTAAACATACTGACAGACCTAGACAAAGAAATGTTTATGATAGCCTTTTTAAGGTTATATGTATCCATTTATTTATGTCACCGTAGAGCCTTAGCAAAGGAAATTCATTTAAACTCTGCAGTGTGAGTGAAATCTTACCTGAAATCTTCCCAGTTTGATTCCAGCACTGGGAGAGGAGACAGTATCTTCCTCCAGAGAGAAGGGAACTAGAGGGCAGATGTTACAAATGTTACAAAAAACAAATAAAACACAGAGTATACAGACAACTGAATACATTAATAGGTTTATTAATAAACGTACTTGTTTGTCCCTGTGAAGGTATACTACTGTGAGAGGCCTGGGTTCAGCACACACAGAGAGAAGAAAATAGTGTCACTGAATTAGAACAGTACATACACTATGAATTAACTAAAATATCCTAACGTGTGTGTACCTGTGTGTGTGTGCTGACAGGGACTGTCTCTGGGCTCAGTGCTCTCCTTAGCTGAGCGTCCAGGTCCTCCAGAGGCTGCTGGGACTGGAAAAAAAGAAGGCACACGCACTTTTAGAAACAAACCAAAAATATAAGCAAAGACACACATTGAGCTTTATTTGCAGCACTAGCACAGATAAGCCAAAAGCACACAAGTACGGCTACTGGGGATGGACCATAATTCAATATCATTTTGTACTGACATTCAGCAGATGTAAGCATTTGAGTCTCATGTAATGCATGGCAGTGGAAATACTAGTTTGATTCATTTATAAGTCCATACATTTGCAAGATCACGACATAAATCAAAACTGGACAATATCCTTACTGTTGCTGTGAAAATCATATTATCGTGCATAGTTATCTTGTTGTCCACTCAACTGTGACTAAACATGCAGGCAGATAATAGTTCCCTATCTTAATCCAATTAGCAACAAGATGCATGTTTTGTGACTAGCACAGAAAGTAAAAAAAAAAAATGTCTGAAACCTTTTGTTGCAAATCTTTCATGTAAAGGGCTACAAGTCATCTCTCAGTATTCAGTGGTTAAATGGGGATCTATTTTTAGGCAGCAGCATTCACAGCCACAACAAAACAGTCTGGAAATCAAAGTCAGTTAAGTGCCTTCTCTGCCCTGAAGGACCCTGTTATCAGCTTCTCGCTTTCTACCTCGCTACAGCCAATTGTGCTTTCACTTCTCACTAGCTCTCTACACCAGCTTCTCTCTGATTCCACTTTCTTATATCCTCTACCACTACTATGTTTTTTTTGCTTGTTTATTCTGATGTGTGTTCAGTTGTTTGGAAGTGGTGTCCTTTTGAAGTAAGATGGATTCATGACAGAGATGAAACAAGTCTCCTGATAGTGTTTTATACAACAGGGTTAGGCAGCACATGTAATTAAAATGTTCAAATATGCACTATTAATATTTTTTGCTTAGCAAAAGCACCATTTATACACAACAGACGCAACATGGAACTGCAATCAGAAGCACCTCAACAGAAACAGAACTAAAAATGATTTAAAAAAAAAAACACCTGTATTAGACAAGGTCCAGGAAAAGATGGCAGGAGTTCTGAAGGAGGAGAAGTGGCCTAATCCCGGAGAAACAGAGGTGACAATGAGAAGACGGAGTGGGAGAAACAAGAGAGAAAGGATTTGTAGAGGAGGTTATAAGAATGTTGTTCAATGTGGAGAATGTTAAAAGAAATTTTCATGCCAGATGAGTTGTAAAGAAAGTGAGTCGAAAAATCTCGGAACTCCTATAAAAGATTCAATTATCTGACCACAAAATTGATAAATTATACAAGGACTGGTGGTTGAACTGGATCTAAAAAATGTAAAAACTCACCGGTACCCTGGATAAGGGTGTTTTGGATGGAGTGGTCTGGCCAAAGGATGTAGCAGGGATGACGGTCGAGGCTGAAATTATAAAGTCAGTAAGCAACATTATTAAAACACAGGTGAACTGACACTCAGATATATGCAGAGACACAAATTCATCTGATCTGCCTACCAATCTGTGCAGGGGTGGAAATGGGCGTCCCAGGGCCCTGTATTGGGGCAGGTGAGCCCAGTGACCCCAGCGGTAGGCTGGAGGGGGGCTGAGGAGCATTGGCTGGCTGGCTGGCGCCAGGTGTGGTGACCGATGTGCTGGAGGTAGAGCAGGGGCCCATTGGGGATGAGGTACCTGCCGCGGAGGCCCCAGAGGCGGGGTCAGCAGCTATGACATCTCCCTGGTTGGATGGCACCCCTCCACCGAGGTCCATGAAGAGAGACCGCAGCTTCTTCTCCAGGGCCTGGATGTCGTCCGGTTTGCCTTGGGACTCGGTGGATGCCTCACATCTGAGAGAAACATCGATGAATGTTCTGTCACTTCAGTGGTATATGTTTATATTTACTGACATGGAAATAAAGTTAAGACCGCCTCTCACCTTGCATCACATTCCCCACAGTGTGTGTGCGTTTGGCCTGGCAGGGCAGCTGTCTGCGGCTGAGAGTGGACCAGGGTTGGCTGGACTGAGGGAACATTGGTTGTTACTGGCTGGAGGCCCCCAGCAGCGGAGGAGGAGGAGGTGGATGAGGGAGGGGGAGTGGGGTGGGAGGCGGCAGTGGGAGCGAGCTGGGGTCCTGGGATGGCAGTGGTGGGGATGACAGAGGAGGAGAGGGAAGGAGCGGTGGAGGAGGAAGTGGGGGAGACTGACGGATGATCGGAGGAGACTTCACTGGCTGTGAGAGTGGAGGAGGGAGGGGAGGATACAAGGGGCACAGTCTGGATGGGAGGAGGGGAGGTGAGCATGGTTGGAGGGATGCTAGCAGAGGAAGGAAGTGAAGTAGCACTGACAGCGGGAGCAGTTTGAGACGGAGGCTGGGTGAAAGCCTGGGGCTGAATCTGTGCTTGCCCCTGGACTGGCACCTGTCCCTGTGGTTGGGACACTGCCTTTACCCCCGCCTGTGAAAGTACCTGTGACTGAAGGATGGGCTGATTCATCACAGTCGGAGGAGGGGAGGAGGAACAAGGAGGGCTGAGACAGACTGGGGGGACAGAGGAGGGAGTGGAGGAGGGGGAGGAGGAGGACGGTGGAGGAAGAGAGGACTCCGCGACCTGCTCCTGTGCCTGGTTTAAATTAGAAGGGACAAGTCCAGCAGTGGGATCCACAGCAGGAGTGACTGTGCTGGCCTGTGAAGGAACAGAGACTGCTGCAGGCTGCAGGGCAGGGTGGGTGGAGTGGATAGAAGCCGGGGCGGTGCTGGGTCCACTATCAAACTGATTCTGGTTCTGCCTGAGCTCAGAGAAGGCTTGTTGTAAGCTGATTGCTCCAGCAGACTGGGACAATGCCAAACCTTGGCCAGGAGTCTGAGAGGCAGCAGGAGCTGAAGCTGGAGGAACTGAAAAAAAAAATTATAATTTTTAATATTGTTCTAGACAGTGCAGCTGTACTTGTAAGTATTCTGCATTTTCAAGAAAATAAGGAAGAGAAAGGAAGGATAAAGGACAAAGGGGAACTGAATGCCTAAACAAAAAGTAAAACCACTGCTCTAGTTCTTTTTTTCATTTTAGCCATAATATGTAAAATACAATTTTCACAGAATAATGTTTAATTCCATCAAAAGATCCTATGGTATCCATTTAAATAAATGCCAGTGTGTTATTGCATTTGTAGAAGACATTTGGACAATTTCCACTAAAAGCATTACAGCCTAATCTGATAAGTGCGTGTGTGTGTGTGTGCTTGTGTGTGGGAGAGTATAATGTCATTCTGGTTGCATTTTGATGTGTTTTTGAAGTTGTGAAAGAAAATTCCTCTTATTATGTTATTTTAGTATCTATTCCTTTTTTGACCGTTGTTATAATCATATTCTATCAAGACTTGCGTCATTTAACACTTTTTTTTTATCTCTGAGTCCAAAAACAGCAGAACTATTGGCTGATAAATAAAAGTCACACACACACACATAAATAAACAGACAGTCCTTACCTGTTTCAATAGGAGGTGCAGGGGCAGGAGAGGGAGAGGTGGGAAACATTTGTTCCTTCAGCCTGGCTTCAGGTACAGGACTAACGATGAACCTCCGGCCTGCTGAATGGACCACTTGTGCTGTTGCACTGGGCGGGATGTCTGGAAAGAGATGAGTGTCAGTACATGGCACTGATAATTCCAGAGAGAAACACATCTAAAGTACTGCTCTCTACGGCTACTATCTGCAAAACAATCAACAGGAAGTGTTGTAGATGCAAAATGGAAATTTAAAGAAGAAATATGGAATACAATAGAATAACTGTCAGTGTTGGACACAGAAGCATAAGGCCTGGTGTTAAATTTGTCTGCGTCACCCTGTTTCCTGCTTTTTATTTTGTTGCTTTTACCTGGCATGGGGACAGATATGGCAGGAATCTGCTGCTCTGTATCACCTGCCATCTGTAGATCAACAAGACAGGTTTCATTTTAAAAACAGTAGCTTTAGCCAACTCTCCAACCCTAAAAAACAAGTGTAGAGATAAAGAAAAAAAGAAATAATCAGTGTTGTATTTACCTGGCTCTTTGCGTCTCTCTCCAGACCCTTCTCATCAGCGTTCTCTATCACCTCTCTGACCTGCTCAATGAACGACTCCCTCTCACTCTCCAGGATGAACTCACTCTGGACCTGGACACGCACAAACACACAGAGTGGAAAAAGTCCCATTAAGATGTGCAGAATCTGTGACAGCTACTTGCCGCTTTAAACATCCAGAGGCAGTGCTCAACCACAGACGTGTAATTTAGCCTTGTGTGGGAACCTGGTGATGAATTGATGAAAGCACAAGGACAAGGGCACAGCAATTATGTGTATTTCAGTGGTTTCAGATGACAAACAGTGGATGGCACGCAGACTGGCATGTGAAGCATAAACCAGCATTTATACAGAGGTATTAACACGTGACAATGTCTGTTTGTGTACCATGATCTGGGCGATCTCCTCTGGGTTGTCTCCGTCAAGGTCAAACCTGAAAGTCACCATCTTCCTGTTGTGGGTCTCCAGCTGGCACTCTGCCACCCTGTCACCTCGGTTGGAGATCTACATACAAACACACATAAAAATACAAATAGAAAGGAAAACATTATCAGAAAGGAGACAGAATAGAAACAGATGAGTAGAAGTTTCTGATTACTTTTATAGATCCTTTTAACTCTGTAATGACCAACTAATACCACTGTACAGTGTGAAAGTAGATTTATTGTTTCATTATGACTTAAAAGGATTTAGAGGATGTGCTATTACATTTAGAACGTTGAGTTTCGCCTTGGAGATCTTCTCATGGCGTGACCGACTTCGCACAGAGCGCCTCTGATGTCGCTTAGTGGAGCGACCTTCATGACGACCTCCTCCTCCGCCCTCGTTGCCGTCGCTCAGACCTGAAGTCTCAGAGTGGCCGCTGACGCACAGAAAAGACATAAAGGCCAAATTTAATAAGAGAAGAAGAGGTAAATGGGGAGCTGAGAGTGATAGACAGCATCACAAAGACTGAAAGAAAATGTGCTTTTGTTCGAGGAACGTGGCATCACCTCAGTGATTGTGTGTGTGAGTTTGCTTGTGAATGCATTTATTACCTTTCTATGGATGAGAGAACTTGAGGTGGCTGTAGTTGGGACTGGGACAGCTCTGAAGACTGAGAGGCAGACTGAAACACACACACGGGCACGTGAAAATGCAAATACACACACACAACCAGTACGATCGATTTCACCACCAACAAGAGGGACATTTTGGAGGGAGGAAAATACAACAGGAAAGTATGAAATACAAGCAAAGTGTGACTGTTATAAGAGAGAAAAGTGACTAGATTGCAATGATTTCAGAGTAACAAGGGCTCATTTGAATGAAATAATAAAGAACTTTCTTGGGACAGACACATCAGAATTTGGCCAAACAACAACTACTGCAGCACTGAACAAAAAGAAGCAAAAGAAGAACTGCCACAAAAGAAGAAACTATATTTCCAATAGCACATGCAACCCTGTTTCAGAATTAAGGTCTGTAAATGACTACTTGGAAATGAAAACAAATGTCTGACTTTAAACAGAGTTCAAATAAGGACGAGTCTTGCGCTTGGACCAAAACGAAATCTGTGGGCAGTGATTGATTGATTTCATCAGAAAATAATTTATTCATAGACCAATCAAAACTGTCTCACAGTTTTCACAGATGTTTTAAATCATTCACTGGCTCAGCCACATCTCACAAACAATCCAGGAAAGACTTCCAACCATTATTCCTAGAATATGGGTTTCAGTGTAAATCAGTGTTTCTACACTCGAACCAACAAGACGTGGCATCAGTGTGATATCAACATAGAGACTACAAACTTTATCACTGCTGGTCTGTCACCGTTTATTTGCAGTTATATTCACATACTGTAAATGCAAACCTTTTTGGGTCTACTGACCAACTGTGGAACTTCATGTTGAATAATTCCCCCTTTATCTTTGGTGCAGTATGAAGCTGCTCTGTTGACTGAGGTTGTCTGAGATTTTACAGGTTTGTGCAGCTAAGAGAGTTTCATATGCATATGAAGAAGATTCATAGAAAAGGAAGATATTAAAATGGTCTTGCATGAGGCTCATCATGCAACATACAGTCTGAAAAGCTGCCTTCCCATCAAATACGCATCTCAGACCATAAAAACAATGTTAAATACTAAATCAGCATTCAGCTGTGATAAATGTGAGGACAGTGAACAGGGACAAGACATCCACTTAGTGGGTTTTACTGTCCAGTACCTGGGGAGGGATTTCCATGGAAGTATCGGGTGGGGCGGTGACTACACTGATGATTGGCACCACCGTGGCCAAGGGCTGAGGCACAGGTGTGGGCACAGGAGGAGGAGGAGGAGGAGG
>JAOXYL010000002.1:8907557-8920150 GCA_028564955.1 Terapon puta
GCGTGTGTGTGTGTGTTGAGGCCCTGTAACAGCTTATCCCTTCATCCTGCAGCAACCACTTCCCTGATGATGGCCCATTAGTGCACACAGAAACCTCCATGTATGTGCTTACCAACCCTCACTCCCATTGTCTCACTCACTCATTTTTTTTTCATACTGTAATCACGTGACTTTGTGGTCACATGACAATGGCTGAAGATCACCTGACTGACTGGAAGCTGACATTCCATTTCCCAGCAGCACTTAGAGGAGACCCTGACCACCCATATCACTGTTAGACACCTCCCTCAGGGCACTTGAAGATTACTTCACCCTTCCTCGCTCTTTGTATTTTTCTCTCTCTCTTACTGCTTGTGTGTGTGTGTCTCCATAGACATGAGCAGAGAAGGCAGACAGCAAGTCTAAGGGGGGGGCTTCCTAATACATTATTAATGTTTCCTTCTTCGTTCTAGCGTATAAATGGGTGCATAACACATACAGTAGATTCTTTGTAAGGTGCAGTGAAGGCAAATCTACAAGAAATGTACAGTCAATAAAAACACAACTGTTGTTGGGATGTGGGTATTTTATGGAATTAATTTGATCCATGGCTCATAAGTCTTCTTGTTGAGAGTGGTTGTTCTCTTCCTCTCTGTCCCTTCTTTTCTGCTCCGAGCTTCAAAACATCATGAGACTTGAGTTTGTCAGACTCAAAAATACCCTCTCGCTCTACATCCAAGCCTCCCTCTTTCTCTCTCCCCTTTTCTGTCGCTCTTTCTCTCTCTTACACATACACACACATGCTCCTGAGCAAAAAGAGCCTATACAAATCTGCAGCGTCTTATCTGACACACACATACGCACACACTCTTCTTTTTCGACGTGAGGACTTCTCTCTAAGCCCGGATTCGTTTCCTCCCTATCTATCCTTCTCGACTGTCTGAGGACTTGAAAGAAGCCACCTATACATCCCTGTGTAAGTGACAGCTCTAAGTCTGTCTGCCCTATTTCTATTCTGTAAACGCCAACTGAGGACACGCATTAGCACGCACACGCAGCGAGCATACGTGCGCCCACATACGAGGAGGCAGCCAGACAGGCGGACAGAAACTGAATCTGCAGTGTTACAGCATTATGCAGCTTCCTGCGGGGAGGCTGAAAGCTGATACCCTCTGATCGACTCGTCCAGTCTGGACGTCCCACTGTGCTTTAACACTCAGTGATCATCTGCTCTGGCCTTCTCTGGTCTGTTGCACCCCGGCGAGCGAGCGGCACTCGCAGCACCAGATGGATGGAGGTTGCAACAGAAGACAACACAGCGAGTGCCAGAAATTTCAGACAATAAGCACTCTGACTGGGTAGACTGGTGCTCGATTGTATTACGACAAATGAGATACAGTTAGGTGTGGTGGAGAACGTGGGCAAAAAATAAAGGTCAAGGATGTCATCCAGTGTACTCAATGATCTCTTCTGAAGACAGTGGAAGACTAAGTGTAGCATAAATAATTTCACATCATTGTCTTTTTTCTCAAGCTTTTCATTAGATAACAACAATTTAAATGTTTTTACACTAGGGGAGAAAATCATTTAAGGAATAAAGGAATGAACTGTCATATTAATCTTTTCCCAGCCAAGTAGGTTTTAGAATAAAGTACAAATGACTATTTTCTGAAGGATCTCTTAGAGTTTACGATACCATCAGTGTTTATAAGGGTTGAATGGGGCGATTTGAGATCTTTGACATTTACTTGGTATTCTCACTAAAATGCACTCCTTTCCCAGGAACGATCTGAGGACTTTTAGCATGCCTGTGCTCGTCTGCCTGAGCATCTGGAAGCTGGAGAAAATCACATTTACAGAAATAAAAGAAGCCTTCTCCAAACCTCATCACTATTTCCATGAAACCGTCATCTTTAGATTAATATAACTGCATCAGCTTTTAATATACAGCTGTTTCTCCCAATTAGTTTTAATGCTCAAAATAGGAGTTTATCGTGAACAAAACTCCAGGTGCTCAAGCCATCGAAATAATGAGCACACGCGACACATTTCTCCCACTACAACATTAATACCAGCTTTCGAAGGATGGTCAGAATCTACCATGTAACCACTCTGGGTTTTTTCATGAAAGACAAAGAAACGACCACTCTATCAAAAACTATCCCCGCATAATGGAGCAAATATGAGATAATGACACCAGGAAATTAGAACAAACTTAGAATCCTGCAAAAAGAGACTTCTGCTCCTGGGAAGTAATCATTTCTGCAAAATCAAAGAAACACCTTCAACCCTGGTCTGGTCTGGAAACAAAATTGCGACAACGCTGCTGCAGAACTGATGATAGATAATTGCACGTGGTAATTTCCCACAACTGATTATCGCAAACTTGAGTGATACTGGTGGGTCATCTAATCTTTCTCCTGACTGTGAAGTGAAGTGAAGAGCAGAAGAAAGTAAAATAATTTCTTGGAGCCAGTTTATGAAAGGCTTCTTATTTCTGAAAGCAATAAGAGATGAAAAAGACAAAACTCTGTCCAAGCTGTGCAGCTGCACCCTAAAATCAACTCTCTTACATGAAGAATACAATTAGGAAGTATGAGAGGGAGAATGGTAATGAGATAATAACATTTTCCCAAAAACTAAAGATGATCTAATACTTTTGCCTTTAAAGTCATTGTTCCAACATGCAGAGAAACAACCGGCAGCATCCTTTCTTAAAACTGAGCGACCCTTCTTGGAAACTTTTCATCCCAGTTTCACCAAAACGTGTTGCTGACCCAATTCGATTGTCCTCCGATCAACCTTCGAGTCCTGACCCAAATTTTGAAGAATGCAGGTCCGTGACTTGAGAGAGAGAGAGAGAGAGAGAGAGAGAGAAAAGAAAATCAAGACCTGCGAACCTTTATTACATTAAGCCTCCTGGTTGAGTGAAAGAGTGGATTTGTCTCGATGTACAGCGAAGACCTACGGCTGTGTGTGTTTGTGTGCAAAAGAGTATCCGCAAATGCATAAAGAAAAAAAGGGAGGGGGAAAAGGCCCGGTGCGTTCCATTAGTATGTAGCCAAAGACCCCCCACACGCTGGAAATGCTCTCCTGCAAGGAACCACAAACCCCCTCGGGTGTGTGCGCATGTGCACGCACGCACATACACACCCTGCCTGCACAAAAAGACATACATAGGCATCTTTCACCAAAACCCCTCCTCTTTACCACAGCCTGTTATGGTTAGCCAGCATATATGAGAGAAAAGAGAGAGAGAGCGCGCATCTGTTATGAATATGAGTAATTGAAAAGAGGATAAATAAGTTCCAGTAAAAGTTGCAGGGGGCGGGCAAGAAAGTGATGGAGACTGATGTCATTATTGAAAATGACATGTCAGCATTGGGTGCTATAATAAAAGAAGGAAACACAAAGATTTGAGCTGACTTGTTCACACCCTCCCTCCTGTGTTCCCCACGTGTTGGCTTTATCTTTCCCTGCCTTGTCCCACTCTCTCTCCCTACTCCTTCCTACCGCCTAACTTGCTCTTTGTTTCTCCCCCTGCCCACTGCCCCCTCCTCCTTTCCCTCCTATTTAGGTGGTTTTTGGTTTCCCATCAATCACCACACTACATATTGCAGTAACCAGGGCCATGTGTCTGTGTGCATGTGTGTGTATTGTAATCTGACCCAGTTTGTGCAGAAAAAATGTGGTGAGATATTTACACTGTGGTTTTCCTTAAGTTTATCCTTGGGAGGTATTAGAGATGTGTTATCAATATTATTTATTTTAGCATTGTTTCGTTTACTTTTTGTGGCTTTATGGGCAGCGAGCAACAGCTAAAGCTACCATGTGTGCAAATACATCTGATTGGGTATCAGTCTTCTGCAGGAGGGACATATTGATCGTTCTCTTTCTTTTTCTGATTTGCAACAGGCACCACAAACAAGCCCATTCATCAGGACAGGCTCGATAACAACCCCAATGTGTGTGTGTTTGAGTGCGTGTGTGCACATGTTGCATACTCATGTGTGTTAACAATAGGTGCCATCTCAGCCTGCCGCTCACTGTGCGCCCTATTGTCTCATCTCTCTGTGCCTGGCTGTGCAACATGTGCGCACACACACACACACACACACACACACACACACACCATGTGCAAGTGCAGTCATTACCCTCTGCCCCCCCCAGTCACGCCTCATCTGCCCTCCTCTTCCCCATCTCCTCTCTCATCTTCCCGTTTTTCCTTAATCTATTTAACTCCTTTCCTCCCCTCCACCCCCCTTTTTACTCATTCTTTTACTGTCCTCTCTTTTCCATTCACGGGATTCCCCCAAAATACAAGCAGGATGCATTTCAAACACGGCCCCTCTCCCACATCACACCCCGTAGTTCAGCCACTTGATCCGGTTGCCCTGATCCAAGGATAATGAGAGGAAATCTGAGGATAATGAGTGGAACTTCTGGTGTAAAATTTTTCCCCTCTAAAGTGTTAATCCTTAACAGAACGACATGCCTTGCACAAAGAATCACATTATGCCGGGAATTATCCAAAATTTGGAGTTAATGAGTAAAAATGATGACATGCCGGGCTTTCAAAGTTCACAGAGAGAATTGGAGGACAAAAAGGGCCTCAAATAATTGATATTTTTCTTTTCAGCTATCTTCAAAACAGGTAGGATTCAGCGCTTTTCTTTTAAAAAAGAAAAAAAAAACACCTGTGCACCTGCACCCTTCAATGTACTGTACAGAACATCGTCTCTCAGACCGAGGCTAATGATCTAATACCAATCTAATGCCCAAATCCTGAGTCAGCTGAGCCGACCTGTTCCAATATCCAGGACTCTAATAAAGCTCTATTCATTGATTGTGGTTTTGATAGAAATGATTAGTAACAAACAATAGAGCCCTTTGTTGCTCGAACAGGAAGCCAAGATCCAGTGAAGTCACGTGAAGAGAGCAGGGATCCAAAGTTTTATGGTCAAGAGGTCACATTAAAAGATTTATTCACAATTTTGTGTCAACTTCAGTTTGGAAAGTATTCTTCCTTAACATGCACTTGTAACATTTAGTGCAAACAGTGCAGATAACCAACAGTTTAAAAAAAAACAACATTCATTCTAAGCTCTCGGCATACCTGTTCAATTTTTTTGAAAAACACACCTAATAAAAAAGTTTTGCGTATGTTTGTGTATTTGCGTGATTGATTAGGCAGTAAAACGCTCTTTGAACTATAATGAAGATTCATTTGAAACATGAGACATTGGAGGGTAATGGCTGACATACATCAGTAATCCAGACTGCCTCGGAGGGGACCCAAAGGCTTTGAACTTTTAAGGATTTGACCCTTTTTTGCAGCGAAAGCCACACAACGCTTATGTTGCTTCTGTGTCATGTGCGTATGTCAGACGTATTTAAAGCTGCTGTGCCTGTATGTGCAAGATTATATGTGAACTTTAGTCTTTTTTTAGTGCATACATGTTTTTTTCCATGTGTATGTATGTCTGTGAGTGGGGTTAGGATATTAGCGTGCAAAAGGTTGCAGGCTTAATATAGCATTAGTCCATCTGCCTTTTAAAAAAATCATAAACAAACAGATCACAGACGTGCTGATGGCAGTGATCTATTCCAAAAGTGCCCACTGCTCAGGCCTTTAAATGTTGTTCACTCCTAGCACATCTAAATGAGTTATACAGCTTAAATTAAAAAATACACAAGCGAGTGGTGGTGTCAAAAAGAAATATCCCATATGCTGTAGGACGATTGTGGGTAAAGTCCTTAAAAAAAACTTACTGAAATACCAGCAGATGTTACCATGGTCATTACCAAGATCTATGCACATCTGCACGTTGCTATGTGGTGTATGTTTCAGAGTGTGTGTGTGCACACGCACGTCTCCCTGGAATCGGCAGGGTGTAAAATGACGTCTCACCACGAGGTCCTGACACTGTTACAGTAACTGATGATCTAACGCTGGGGTTAGGCCGGAGAGGCCGAGGGCTGCCTCAGATAAAACTATTGCATAATCTGTGAGGACTATCCCTTTACACTCCATCAAATCTTGTCCTCCGCTATTAACGCCCAGGCTGAACTTTAGCACTTCTCAGGTTTCACTTTAAAGAGCATCAACAGCCATCGGCATAGTAAGCGCGTCAACGTGTTTGCAGTGTTTCACTGCAAACGAAATGCTGGAGCGGTCGGATAGTTTCAGCTAGAAGCTTCCTGAACACTTTTTTTAACGGTAGTGTTACACTCACTCACCTTTGGCATTTGTTATTCTTTATTTAGAAAGCAAAGTAGTAAAAGAGGAAGAGCAGATTAAAGACCCAGATCTGAGACGCAACGGACGCTTCGGAGGTGAGATAACAACTCCACAATCTTAGTTTTAATCAGAAAATGAACTATGAATGAGCATTAACAGATAATTGATCCCAGAGTCTCAGTCCTACGGTAAATATGGCCTGAAAATATACTCCTCTTGTAAAGAGAGCTGCTGTAATTAGACTGACGAGAGCAGTATGTTAACAAAGCTACAAAGCCAGGGCCACCAAATAAATGTTTTGATAAAAAGGTATCCAATGTTTCCATTTGAGCAGTACGTCTATGAAGTGATGTTTTGATGAGCGGGTCACTGATCCGTTCATATCTTGTAAGTGTGCATGATGCAAAACACACTTGTGCTGTCCAGTTTGCTGATATTCTGCTAACTGACAATTAGCTGTGATCAAACTCCAGAGACGCAGCAGAAAACATGACAAACATGAACATGTCACAGGCAGGCGGAGAGGAGAGTAAGAGCAAGCAATTAAAACCGCACTGAATATTTAAAGCGCTCAACGTTAATGCCCTGTCAGCTGAACCGCCACTTCGGTGAGAGTAACCACCTGTCTGTTTACATGTATACAGTGTTGCTTTGGCACAAACACGCACGCACCGACTCAAAGAACATCGCACGCAGAAATGTCGGGGATGAGCTTCGGTGTTTGTGCGCTCGCGGTGTCGCGTCTGACTCTTCCACAAGCCCCCTGAGGTTGTCAACGGCTTAGCGAAAAACCCTGAAGGGATAAATACACACAAACTTCACAAACCCACTTGCACATAAAAACACAAACAGAAACCACCACAAGTCCCATCTATACAATAAACATAAAAGAGGGGATTAGCTCATGTTGAGAGACGAGGAGAGAGAGGAGACAGAGGGAGAGCTGGAAATGAGTGGGGAAATATGAAGGGGAAGAAAAAAAAGAAAGATCACAGAGCAAAAAAACTCAAAATCTCTGTGCCCCCTTTAGGGTTCCCTGTCCATGTCTCTGCCCTTTTCCTCCCCTCTCAGTGGCCTATATTTCCTCTGCAGCTGGTTAGCCGAGACGAGGGAGAGGAACTGATTTTAGGCTCTGACGGGGTAACCAGAGAAGTTTAGCTGATACGGGCTACCGATAGAGCCATGCGCTAGAAAAACGAAGTGATCTGCAGCAGACAACTGGGCTGGCCCCAGACAGCCCCAAACGTATATCTGTGTGTGTGTGTGTGTGTGTGTGTGTGTGTGTGTGTGTGTGTGTGTGTGTGTGTGTGTGCGCATTGGTGTGCTCGTTTGTGTTGGTCTGTTCTGACGAGCGACTGTGGGTTTGTTACATGCAGATTTTGGGGTTAATTTGTTCCAGATGAGCATCCATTACTGCCAAAGCGCACGCTGTTACAAGACATTAGCCTAGTTTTTCTCGTACCTTTGTTCTGCTGGGCCATCGCAGGCGCATGATCCCAGGCAGACGCATTTAAGTTAAAGAATGTGGGAAATATGTGTTAACATCTATACAAATAGCTACATATGGGTACACTCTCACAGACGTGAACATAAAAATTCATTAGAGAAAAATGTGATTATATACTTCACATTTCCTTCTTTTTTTTTTTTTTTACTTGCAAAGACAAAATAAGCATGCAAATAATGCAACTGCAGACACTGTGCACACGTGACCATCAACACAGGGGTGGAGAGCAGAAGTGAGGACGGAAGTGAGGTTACAGGAAGAGGAAATGGGCATTTTTGTCCAATGAAGTCTTTCCTGTTGGGACAACACACAATGCCGAAATGTTTCATGAAGTTTCTTGTCTCTCTCGCCACAAACACACACACGCAAAGTGAGTAATGTTACATGTATTCAAAACAGGGACGTGTAACAGAATATTTCAAGGGAACTGGACGGGAAGGCGCAGGCCAAGTTTTGATAACACTGGCGCTTTCCAGTCCAGCCAAGTGTGCACACTACAGCAGGTTTAGATGGGAGACAAAGAGGAGGAGAGGAGAAAAGACGAGGGAGGCAGAAATGGAGGTCGGATTATATGACACAATGATGCAATAACAGTGAGAACATCATGCACACACACACACGCGGTGTAGGGTTACTGCAGAGGTGCCTCTCTGTCTCGGTAATGCCTCGCTGAGAGACAGAGATGTCAATGTCACAAGGACTCAGTCAGTCTAACACTTACATCAACTGGAAACACACACTGCCTTTGTTGAGGAAAAACGCTGGACGGAAAACCAGCTATCCCAGTACAGTTTCTTATTTTGCTCAATAGGAATTTCTGAAAGATAAGTAAGAGAAGACGGGGAGAGGAGCGATGGGAGGCAATGGGAAGCTGTAAAGAGGTAGCAGAGAGTTTAAGAGAAGTTGAAGAGTGGATGAAAGTGAGGGAAATATGTTAGGAAAGTGAAAATGGGAGGGGATGAGGGGTGGGAAGACAGATGGGAGAGGAGCCGGAGAAGAGACGGAGGGGAGGAAGATGAGAGGAAAGTAGCAGAGCGGCAGATGTTAACGGCCGATCAGGAGAGGGAAAAATGAGCACAAGTGGGGAGATGGGGTGAAGAAAAAAAAAACGGGGTAGGGGAGGACGTGTTGGAAGAGAGGATTTGAGGAGGAGAGGGCTGCGAGGTGGGAGTAGGTGGGAGGGAAGACAGCTCAGATAATGAGCTGTCAATTGAAACAATAGCAGAATTGTATAACTTGGTAATGAGTCTCATTCTCAGGAAATTTAAGTGTAATGATGACAATGAGGGCTCACTAATGAGACTAAACAGCAATTCGCACACAATACAACGCCCGTTTTTTTTTAACGGGCAAACCATTATACCAAGATAACTGCGAACCAGATTAAAACTTTTAACAAAGACACTTTTACAAAAGGAGGAAGTTTAAAGGCTTATTCACAAATTGACAGTCTTTCTTAAGTCTGTTCAGACTAATCCTTGCTAACACAGTTGAAAATAATAAGGCGCAAAATGAACTTTTTGTAGTTGTAAAGGTTGCTGGTGTCTTTTGCTGCAACAACTATAATCTGTTCTACTCTGGGCTTTAAAAGTTACCTTAACACAAACATTTAAAGCCGCTTTTCTCCATCGTCCCACCAGATTCCAACCTGTGACCTATTTCGGGTCCCGACCCACGGCTTAAGAAACAAGCAAGTGTGCTGTTACAGCTGCCCCTGCTTTGGCTGTAATAGTTGGCAGACTTTCTTGAGGGGAGAAGAAGGTGGATAATTACAATAATGTACAGCTCTGTCACCTCTGAAAGGAAAGCTCGAGATTAATCACACCGTACATCTGGCTACAATTAGGTTCACAAAGACCCGTACAATAGCTGCGCTCCTATCTGCTGTCACTGTGCACATGCAAGTGTGGGGGTCCACGTGCGCGCACACACACACACCTGCAATAAAGGAAAAAAGATCCATACAGTGTGCAAAGTAACAAAAGGGACACGCTTGATACATAGCAAAAACTTTCATTGTGCCTATAACCTATTTTATGCCTGAATAGGTATCTGGGTGTATGTGAGGGCAGGTATAAAAGATGTCCAACTCTTTTTCTTGGGAACAATGACAACAATGAGCGATGACGACATGATTTCTATGGCTGGGTTAACACAATTGCTGCCTGAAATATCCTTACAATGAAGAATACAGTGACATAAGGGCCAGGGCGAGGAAGAAGGAGACACCGAATAAGACTTCTTTTGTTCTTCACATATGTCAGATTCCCTCGAAGTACAGCAGCGACTGCCTCAAGGTGGAACGGGGACTATGACATTGCTGGTGTCAATTTCTAGTGCGCGAAGTGAGCAAGTGATGGGCAATCAAATCTCAGTGAACGTCTGAGCAGCTGCTCTTCAGAGACCAGCTGTAGAGAGTGCTTATATTCAAGAGCTAGCAGTTTGCAAGAGTGTGTCAGCTGTTGCTAATAAGTTAAAACAGATCCCAGTAAACTAATAATTATTTTCATTATGGTTTAGCCTGACGATTATTTTATCAGTTAATCAAATTATCATTCAGAGTGTAATATACCAGGAAATTGGTTTTAAAAAATTCCCATCACAATTCCCATCCTAGCGTCCCTAGGTCATATTGCCAGTAGCCTAAAGGCCAAATAAATGTTATTATACAAATGCAACACAAAAAAATAAATCACACAAAAGATGAAACCATCTATTTTTAGCTTTATTAATTAAAAAATAATTCATTATAAAAAAAAAGTAGCAAAAGTGAATGTTCTATTGATTACCTTGTTTTAACACAAGATCCAAGTGCTACCTATTTGCAGATTAAACTTACTCTAAATGAGGCATTTTTTACACAGGTTTGTGCAAAGCATTCATGTGACAACGAGCACAAAAGGAAGAGATTATTTCCCAGTGACTGATGTATAAATTAATAATTTACACAAGTCCTACACAAGACAGGGCAACATGGCCTAAATACAGCAAGTACACTCTCACTCTGACATCTAAAAGCAAAAGAAAAAGAAGGAAAAATCTAGAAAAGTTGTGGGTTGAGGGGGGGCATAGACAGAAAAAGAGTGGGTAGTGTCAACAGAGATTCCTCTACTGGGCTTTCTGGCCGAGATAAAAACACACAAAAGCACGTGTGCAGACACACACAAACACGCGTTACATCACGCTGCTGGGGGTTTATGAGGGGTCAGAAAAACAAAGCTGAAGAGGCGAAGAAGAAAGTAGGTAAGAAAGTTCGAGAGTCGGCGGGCAGATGCGGAGCGCGAGGCAAACGTGCAGCGTGTGTGCCCGACGCCAACGGGCACACACAGCAAGTGTAAGGGCACAGAGCCGGAGGATGTGCCGCTCTGGCAGGATGTTTGCAAAAGATGAATACATCTGGTTTACGATAAGGCAGTGACTTCACAACTGGCTGCCTGTCCAAACAGCTTCTGCCGGCACAGACACTTTGTGTGACGGCTGGCAGCGATTCAGGTTCACTCAGGTGCAAAGCCCGAGAGAGAGGAGAAAAAGTGTGTGTACTATGATGGGATCCATCAGAAGTACAGCTTCAAAAGACTCTCCCCGCACCTGTCCATACTGAGCGCTGTGCCAACGCATGCAGCCGGCAGCATCGCTGTGTACGAATGTTGTGGTTGGACAGTCCAGGGTAAATCATTAATTTCTCTAATAAAAACATGAAAGGCACACGCTCTCTGCGTCGGTTGTTTTGTGACAGCATTAATGGGTAAAACACCTTCCAGGCGGATGTGAAAATATTATGTGTATAGGGCTTTGTGGTATTTGAGGCTCGGAGACTGGGCTCTCTTCAAAACAGCACTTACTGTTTTGCGGGCACAGGAAATCAAACTTCTAAGTAGGCCTGCTCTGCTGTCCGGACCCCCACCCTCTGACAGTATTACTGCTGCGGCTCACCCGCTGAGCAGGGAATGCAAAACCTGACCTAGTAGCATGTCCTTTCCATTTCTGGCTCCACTGTCCCACAGACAAGGGACAACAAACGTTGCACATTTGGGGAACATACTGAAGCCTCTTTTCATGATATTTTTACATCCTGGAATCAAACCAGTGAACCTGAAGTGTCGGTGCCAAGCTCGACTTCGTCTTGCCCCAGAAAACAACATCAGTCACAAGTTTTAATGTGGCGATATTGAGATGAGTTGTGTGCAAACTTGACAGATGGACAATTTGAAGGCGTGTTAGCAATCTTCATAAATCTTTCACAGTGTACAAGTCAAACCGCTGTGACTGGGCTCTGGCATAGTTCACTGACAGGTGCTACTGCGATGCCGTGCGGTGCATGGTTATTATCAAGATTTATATCAATGAAGAAACCTGTTGTAAAAATTCCATCTCACAGGTTACACATATGAAGCTCAGGTGTGATAAGCACATGTGTCTGACTGTAAACCAGGAGTCATCTACTGTCTGCCCCTTTATCTGTTGTATAACTATTTCGAACCATCCGTAACCGATACAGATACAGAACGGATCTAGTTTGACAAACAACCCGTATAGCTGACGGCTGCCATGCTGGTGACTTCAATATGACAACAAAGGCTAAAGCTACAGGTTAAAGAAATGCAGTATATAAAGAGGGTGCAAAAAAAGTAGAAATAAGGGAAAAAAAGAAAAGAGGAAAGGGAGAAGGAGAAGTAGAAAGCATCGTGGACACAGAGAATCACTCATTTTGAACTTGAATAACAGAGGGAGCTAACACAGAGGAAACCAAATTTACCAACACTTTAACGCTCCCTTACTGGAAACCAAACTGCATGTCTCATCAGTTCACCAAAGGGACAAACAGTGATAAAGAGGAGCGACGAGGTATTGGCATGCCCCCTCACA
>JAOXYL010000002.1:8995386-9011952 GCA_028564955.1 Terapon puta
CAGACAGAGCTACTGTGTTCACTTTCCGCCGGGGGGAGGGCTGTCGTGCCGTTTGGATACATTTAAATATAATTGTTTTATTGTTAAAAACGACCGAAGCGACATTGTATCCGCACCGCCGGACCCCCCCGCCCCCTCTTCTTCTTCTCCTCCTCCCGGAATAACAGCCTAATAACGCTCCGTCTCGTCTCCTCCAAATGCGATTATCAATCTGCTCGCTGGTGTTGCAGGCGGCACAAGTGCTGCTGACAGCCGCGGAGTTTCTCAAAGCCACATAATTGCTGTCATAATCCCGTAATAGTCTTTTTTACCCGCGACCTTATCGCACTTTATTACGGCTTTCTTTTTTTATTTTTTATTTTTTAATCTCCCCGCGGTGACATTCCCCTGAAGTGTGTGGTCAACGTTGGGTTTCATCTCCTGCCCCCGGGGTGGGTTCAGTTTGTTCCTTCTCAGTTTCAACTTGAACTCCTGTCAGCGCTGTGCACTTTTCCTTTAAATGCCGATTTCGCCACACTCGTCCGGGACCGGGATCGTGTTTTTTTTGAGACGCGATCGTGTTGGAGGGAGGTGAAATCTCCTGCGTGTTTTTTTTATTTTTTATTTTTTGCAGTGCCCCCCGGGTGGGTGAGGGTGGGGTGGGTTTGGTGGCACAGAGGAGGAGTGCTGTCCAGGCCGTGATTTCCTCCGCGTCCCGCCCACAGCTCAGTTCCTCTGCACCGCCCCTCCTCCGGGAACACCGAGTCAGGGAACCGAGCCGCTTCCTTCCACTGAGACTCTTGTAAACAGTGGACATTTTTAAATGCCCGGCCTGTGCACACCTCAGGGCGGTTTTGGAGAAACATTCCTCTCACACTGTTGGGGTTTTTCTCTTGTTACAGAATCTGTTTTCTTAATAATCTCCCAAACTTTGCATGGCCATAGTTATGTCTTTCTGAACTTTTGAGTCCTATTGTGCACAGACTCTCACCGAGTTCACCATCAAAGGTGGATACATTTGACCCGAGGGCTCAACACTTCGCAGCAACGTGAGGGACTTGACCCGACGAAGGCAGTGCCTCCTTCAAATCACCTCCCAGAACTGACTTTGATCACAAGACATAAATATTAAATATTTGTTATTCAGGTTGTTTTATCACGTCGCCAGAGGTATGGGCCTATTTCTATCACCTCAGATTGATGGATAGACAGATAGACTTCAGGGGGTGTTTGGGTCACCTTCTCAGCTCACTTCATCTTTATTTAACTTGGCAAATTGACTGCAGGAGCACATTCCTCTTTACAGGACGAGCCTGGGGGAGCCTCACTCTCACTTTCTCTTCCATTAACTACTACACACTCCTGAATTAGTTGTGTGCTTCCCCGCCTTTGTGTTAATCGCCGAGTTTCAGTGGCGCGTTTTCCATATTTGTTGTGTAGGCAGCAGCCAAGATTAGATTAAGTGCGCACTGTGTGTTTTTGCATGTGCATGACATCGATGTGCTTTTTGTGCATTGGAGTGTTTATGCACATGGATGTGTGTGTTGGTGTGTGCACCTCTGATTGCGCACGCATTCTTGTTTGCCCAGCCTGCATCTCGGATTAATTTCCTGTGGCACACAATAGACTGGAGCTGATGCTATCTGTCTCTTATCAGCGTTGTGCTTTCCAGTGTCTGAACCATATTATATGTCTTATCGCTGATAGGACTGGTGGCTCAGGCTGAAGTAACAAGTAGCGCAGTCACATCGGTGTGCCAAAAACCTATATCTTGCCCAGACATCTTCTGCCTAATATTTTCTCCCAAGTGTAATTGGGTCGCTTGGTTAATTGAAAAAAAAGTTCTCCTGCAGTTTTGGCTATTCCAGTATCCTATGTCCAGGATTAATGGATTTTTCTCCTTGCGGGGAAGGTGTTTCACACTGTCTGAAAAACTTTCTGAACCACACACACAAAATAGATTAATAGTTGAAATTGTGCTCCTCTGAAAATTTCCACACAAATTCTGTAGAAATGATTCAAGACGTGACATAAAAATGTGTAAATCAGCACCAAACTGATGACTTATGATTTGTCATCAGCACCATACCCTGACAGGGAGACAATATCTTCTGTGTGCATGAGGAACTAAGCCAAACCACTAATGATAATCTACTCAAAACCAAACAGCAGTACTGCATGAGCTATACATCGAGCAGCAATGCTAAATGAGTCCGAGTAAATGCCCAAATACATCATGAAGTATTTAGAAACCGTGCCAGCAATGGGCCTGTATTTATAAACTGCCCAAGGTAAAAGTAAAAATTGCTCACTTTTACTCATACTCATAAAGTTAAGAATAAAAGCTATTTATCACATTTTTACAACTTGGAAACACTCTTAAATTTAACACGCCCGCAGAGTTCTCTGAAGTTGGAAAATTAGATCCCAGATGACAGCTATAGGTGGAGCAGAGGAGCGGACGCACCTTCTGACACTTTAGAGTGACTGAACAACATAACTGATAAGATGACAATTGTGTCACCTGAAACAGTATTTGTCTGGATTGGGTGGTGTCATTTATCGTTTTGGACATTTGATTGGATGCCACACTAGTGCCTTATGTTTTTGCATTTATCAGGAGTGCAAACAACAACATTACAGCAGCTATTTTGTTTGCTTTCTCTTTATGTGCATCTTCACATCCTTTGTCTTAGTAAGAGTTATTTCTGCTTTCCTACTCCAGTTTGATTTTGTTTTCTTATCCATGTCAGCCAATTTCTTTAAAAAATCTTTTTTTTTCGTATTTATGTATTATTAATATGTTAGGTTGTTGTTAATTTACCTTGGTTATCGGCACACAAAAGTTACTCTTACACTTTGCTGCAAATATCAGTGAGATTTCCACAGAGGCAATGCTGTGATCGTCATGTTAAGCAGCTGTGAGGGTTAATAAAGCTGAGTCTGGTGAACGGGGGTCATCCCCTTCAATCGTCAGACAGATTAGGTGCAGAGTGAGTACGGCTCTCCCCTTCAGCGGGACTGTCGAGTTGACTTTCAGTGAGATGTGTAAACCCAGACAGTACCAGTGAGTCCTTTCCAGCCACATCATATCACAACCAGTCTGACAGCAGCAGAGAGTAATGGAGAATAATAATATTCAGGGAGAGTATAATGTGTTTTTAGGAGCCCCGCTCCCAAGGCGAGAGACGAACTTTGTCGAAATCGGCTCCCACGCCGAAACATCAGCCAGCTAAGTATAGGTTGAGTGTTGTGTTGTGTGTGTAGCATTGTGCCGTTTCACAGAGGGTTGTGTGGTTGTCACATAAATAGAACATGCTGAACACCTCCAGGAATGCTGATGGTTAAAGAGAGAGGCAATGAGAGGCAGCGAAGGCATCGTGGAGACAAGCGACAGTCAGGGAGGAAAAAGATGGGAGGAGAGAGAGCGATGAGAAAAAGAAACAGGAACAAATGAGGAATGTAGATACTTTAATCAATCATAATCCTCTGTCATATTAGGTAACTACAATCCCTACATTAAATCTGCTTGGCCTTATCATAAGCTCTACCGGGACTTTTTCAACGTTTAAATGAATGCTCATTCAAAGTCACTACAATTACGATTTGTATTGACAATGGATCACATGACTGCTTGTGTGTGAAAAGAGTTTTCTCGTAGAGATGAACTCATAGATAGTCATCACCTGACGTTGCAGTTTCTTTATAGTGTTTTAGCCCCTTGTTTCTGGTCCAAAACTTCACTGTTATTGCTTCACTCACAACGTCATTTTCAGCTGCAGCAGGCAGCTGTTTTTCAGCCAAAAAACTCCACTCTTGGCTACTTGCCCATCACCCAGCAAACAAGCGACTTGGTGGTGAAGGAAGTGGAACATTTAGCACTTGAGGAGTTGGATATTTCCTTCAGAAGACCAAAAACAGAGGTGAAAGGAAGGTGAATATTTAACTTGCATTCAGCAGGTGGACAAACGCAGAACAGTTACTCTATATCCTCTGATTGTGTAAAACTTAAAAGTGATCATATGTCACCGTAAGTTTTGAGTTGCTTATTTATCTGTCGCCATGTTGGGAAAATGACTACAAATCTGAAGCCTGCTCTCTGCTGTGCCCGTTACATCCGTGAGCACAGTATTTGGCATTTAAGCACGCAGTCTTTTTTGGCAGTCTAGTGTGATATCCTGGTATTTTATGGGGCCTAAGACAACATGGTGTGTTTTCGGGCAGCGTGAGGAGGAAAGATGAGACATTCAGAGCGGCTGTTAGTAAAAGCACAGGGAGGCGGAGGATGAAACCCAGGGCGTTGTGTGTACTGCTGCTTCCTGTTGAGTGTTTTGTGGACGTAAAGGGGATGAGGTTATTTTGGGTCTCAGGTTCATTGCTGGGTTTTCCCAGTGGTTACAGGCCATTTTGCGGTTGGACACTTACATTATGAACATGTATTAAAAGGCAGCTAAGCTAAACTTAAAATTTAAATGATTAGTCAGTAGGCACAAAGGTATCGGTCAGTAGTAAGTCTTACTGATATATTATTGCTCTTTTCTTTTTAAACTAACTTTGGGCTCTGGAAAATGACTGTGGCTATTTTTTAACTTTTACAAGCAAGAAGATAATATGTTAATTGACAAGAAATAACTGCTTGCAACACTGGACATTGTCACAACTGCCATAATAAATCTTCTCAGGACACTCTATGACACGAACAAGCATGCACTTGAATTTGCCCTTAAAAAAAAACTCCACGTCCACTTATTAGCTCTTTTCGGCTTTTTCCATCTGCTGATGAATGCTTCTGTTTCATGTCAGGAATAAACTTCCATGAACTCTCAGTGCAGCAGCGTTTAACAGATGTTTCTTATGGCAGCTGCACATTGATTTCTCACATTTGTGTGAAAGGGGAGAAGAGAAATGGCACTGATAGATGGGCCTCGGACAGTCTCGGACAGTCATATGTTGTATTTTCTCGACCGCCTGATGCCAACTGCGTCATAGGTGCGTTTGTTTGTGTGCTCGTCTCCAGCGGCGTATTGGTATTTTTGTGTTTATTGTTTCTTTTCAAAGGTCTTCCTGGAAATTCGGCTGAAAGTGCAGATTCATGAAGACGTTTGCCAGAGTGGCGGGTTCATGTGGAATTACAAGCTTGAGGTCAATATTATTTTCATCTGACTCTCAGTGCTGTTTGCAGCCCCTCGCCCGCAGCCCTCTCGGAGTCTAAAATCACCACAAATAAATTCCCGACCTGTGGGACACACTGGGGCTTTATTCGTAAGACCCTTAGACTTGAACTGCAGAAAACACAACATGGTGTGTGTTGTGGTTTCCATGAGGTCCTCAAGCTTTTAAAAATAAAAGGACATGTGTTTGTGTGTTTAGCCGTGTGACAGATTGGTGACCTGTCCAGGATGCGCATTAAAAGCCTCTTCCCAATGCATGCTGGGATTGGCTGCATCTCCTTGCTACCACCAAATAAGAAAAGCAGTTAGAAATGGATGCGCATGTGTGTCTATTGTCCTTTTACCCATTTCGGACTTAAGCAATGGCCCACGAAAAAAAGGCTTCTGATAACTCTCACTGAGTAAGGCTTTTACCCCTCCAGCCTCTCAGTGCCGAACGTTTATGGGCAGAAGCGGGTCGGGGTTTAAAAAGAGACACTTACTTGTTCAATAAATCCTCAAAGAAAGGCTCAAAAAGAAGCTAGACATACTGAACATTTTTTGCATTATAGGGAGAATTGGGACACAAGCATATACATTATCTACAGGTCAGCAGGTCCAGAGGGGAGGTGGAAGGAAGCCCTCAATACACACACACACACACACACTGTCTGAAGTCTCATTGGCCTCAAGTGAAGCACAATACACGTGTTCTGTTAGTGACATGATCAATCACGGCCACTGAGCTGATGTGGATGTGTGTTAATCTGCGAATGCGTCCATCCGCGTTTGTTTGTGTGTGGACTTCGCTCTCTGTGCACTCTGCGTCTGAGTTAGAACATATACTCTATGTAAATGTGCGCGTTGGGTGTGTGTATGCCTTTGCTAGAGGCGGGGTCCTGGCCCGCTTCTGTCCAGGTGTGTTCTTTTGGCCGGAGGGCAGACAGAGCAGATGGTCCCTGTTTGCCTTTGTGTGTGTGTGTGTGTGGCTGTAACTGACTGGTTGTCAGTAACGTCTCACTGGCCAAAGATCCTCATGTAGCAGAACATCAGCTTGAAAGGGGCCTAGGTCTGAACCCAGAGAGTAGGGGTCGACTGAGAGGCTGAAAAGGTTAACTTTTGTGGTTAGAAATATGCAAGAGGCTGCATGCAGAGGGAAAAATACAACTCAACAAGAGAGATATGTAGTTGTGTTGTGCAATATTGGAGCTCGGCCATGTCTTTTTGTAATCTGACGCTCCAGACTTAATGCAACTGCTAAAATTCCTGGATTGCAGACAAACGACAGACAGCGGTGAGCGGTTTTGAGGTCAAAGTCACAATATGGAAAAACTAGAGGCTAAATGTTTCTGCACTCTAAGAATTATCATGTGGTACAAAGAAGGAACAAGAGAAAATGTATAGAAGTCTTGTGTGTGTGGGCTGTGAAGAAGTTGAGTTTACTTTAGTTCACTCTAGTGAGAACGTGGATCAGATGGCCGGTGTTTGTGCCCAGTGGGTCATGTGTCTACCAACCCTGAGGATGACATCACTGTTTCCAAGGATACCCACATGACCAAATGATGACTGTTGACTAGCTGGCCATTGATTTTTAATATCTGTTAAGATTTATTTTCTGATGCAGTAACTCCAGAGGTAACACCCACGTGTGCACCATATTTGTTGTTTTTTTAAACTAAGGGCATAGCATGTGGTGGGTAGTTCAGGGGACCTGGAAAATTAGATCAACCAGAGAGGTGTTTATGTAAAAGTTTCTTCGTAAAAGACAGTGAAATATTATTGTTAACACGTTTAAACTGAGTTTACAGAAGGCCGCATTTCCACAGCTGTTGATCTGATTGACTTAATCAGTTTGAGTATATTTAATGAGATGTTTATTTTATCCACCACACACAGACAAACACAAACAGACAGACTGTTTCAAGGCTGCAAAAGCATGGCAAAACACTATTTCATGGTATTTCTGCTTTATTTAAAACATAGCAGTTTTTGGCACCTGCTATTCATCCAATTATTAATGTAGTCCATAACATATCTATTCAGCGTGACTCATATGATTAATACAAATGGGATAGATGAGCATTTATTTCTGTTTATTTATGACTTCAAAATAAAGTGGATTAATAACAAGATTTAATTGACTGGAATTAAAGAACGGATTATTCTATTTTAGTACATGTAAATTCATCCAGCAGGCAACCAAATGATTGTTGATATGTTAAATCAGCTGATCAAAAGTTATCTGCAGTTTCTCCCTTGAGGGGTGAGATGACCGGAGGTGTTAGGTCATAGAGTGATCTTAAGACGAAAGTGTAATAGATGCGTGGCGGAGGGACAAAGCAGCCTGTGTGATCATGTAAAGCGATAAATCAGATGACGGCCGTGCATGCTGCAGACTTTTTTTTTTGACAGTGGACTCGGTGTATCAGCCTTATATATCTCTGACATACGTGTAGAGTATGTGCGTGCATGTCAGAGTTTTAGGCACCTTTTGAAGAGTGATCATTAAAAAAGACAGATACAGCACGGTGCTCATGACCTACATAAGGAGAGAGTTGAGAAGGAGGGGAGGCAGCAACATACACAATCATCACTCGCCACCAGCATGCATTCGTATTTTATAGCGTCTGTTTGGAAGAAGCCTGTAAGTTGTAAGACAGTGACAGTTTATATCCGTAAAGCTTGCAGTGTGGCTCCAGGGATTGCAGTCTCTATCTTGGTTGGTTTGGACCGAAATATCTCAACAAATATCAGACAGAGGTTGCTAGAAATTGTACAATGTCCAGAGGATAATTATTACTGACTTCTCATTTGCTTCATGAGCAGGTTCTAACTTTCACCTGTCCAGACTGTCCATTCCCCAGTCAATGAAATCCCCTCACTTTGATACCTTTACTTTTTCTTTCGAGCCAACAGCAGGTTGACACTTGCAGTTCAGTGCAAAGATCAAGCAGTATTGTGGGGACAGTCATCGTCTCTCTGAACACACGACGTTTCCAGGGTTTCAGTTTGTCTTTCTCTCTTTAAAAGTTGGTTTTCTCCACAATGAGCTTTACAGCCTCGTAGAGCCAATAGTGCTGCTGTGTAGACCTTTAATCTTGTTCCCATTTTGTCCCCTGGAAATGTCAATAACATATGATATGACACTACAGTACATGCATGAGTAACATGGAAAATCCTGGCATTTTGGCCCCTAAGCTGTTTGCTTAACCTGCTGTTAATGTATAATGAGATTTGTGGCAGTTTTATTCAGCCTGCTTGTGTTTTTTGGGCTTCTCACATACACATCTTGTCAGCACTGCATTTTTTAAATGGAAACCAGAACCCAAAAGGATTTGATTTTAGTTATGGTCAGTAACTGTTTAGTAATTTAATTTAATTGTATATAATTTAAGATTAATTAATCAATTAAAAAACAAGTGTTGGGAACCCAGTAGATTATTACTACTTTTGTTACTCTTTTGGTCTTTTTTGGGCTTTGGTACAAAATATATAGTGTACAGAAAGAGTTTAAACTGTCTGTTACTCAAACATACTTTAAGTTAATCTAACCTGGTAAAAATCCAGTGTATTCCTTTTGTTAGTGCAGTATATCCTTGTCCCACTGATTACGAACTAATCATCTTTCTCTCTCCTTTTTTTTTAGGTGATACCATCATCCTGGGTCTTTTGAATTAACTGGCTCCCTTTATATAAAGGGATGCTCTATTGATTACTGCTTTCTAACAAAGCCCACTGATTACCGTGAGGGTGTTGGAAAAGCCTCGACCACAACTATGTCAACTCTGCATCAGGATATTTCAACTCAAGAGGGACTTCAGTAGAAGACCGATGGGAATTAATGTTTTCAGTTGTTACATTTAGTATTTCAGATTTCCTTTTGGGGACTTCAGTCTTAAATATTTTTTAATTTACTGATGTCTTTTTGATTTGCCTGTTGCATTCATTTGAACCAGGCCCTCTTTCATCTCTGCAGTATACACGCCATATTCTCTTACCATGTACGGTAGCTCGCGTTCCGTCTCAAAGCTGGATGTCGTTGGATCCAATGGTAACGGGTCAGTGTCTGGGAGTCCCGGCCGCTCCCCTCGCCTCCCTCGCTCCCCGCGCCTTGGACACCGGCGGAACAGCAGCAGCAGCTCCGCCGGTGGACTTACTGGCTCCGGGAAAACCCTGTCCATGGAGAATATTCAGTCTCTGAATGCTGCCTACGCTACAGGGGGCCCCATGTACTTCACTGACACAGTTGAGGATCCGGTCGGCATTGGGAGCCTTGGCAGTGGGCTGAACCCATCGCTGCCAAAAAGCACCATGACCCTGGGCAGGGCCGGTGCCAGGGTCCCCTATGGGGTCAGGGCAGCCGTCATGGGGAGCAGCCCTAATATAAACACTGGAGGCGGAGGAGGTGGAGGTGGAGCAGTTATGCCCAGCGATGCAATAGCATTTGGGGGGGATCTACAAAACCAGCCACCACAGGCGGCCACCGTTCCCCACTCCATGAGACAGGTGAGTTTTATTCTTTTTGTTGATTCAGGTGTGTGTGCCAATCAAACTTGAAATGTGGACATTTTGTTCCTCTTTATTCTATATTGGCAGTGTCTGCTTTTTATCTTTACCCTCTTGGTGCTCTGAATGATTGACAAGCAGGAAAAAATACAGTAGAATTGAAAGAAATTTCTGAAGACATCTCTGAAAACCCACTAGCAACACAGTGGTTTCCTTTCTGGAAGTTACCAGATAAAAATAGCATTAAAGCGTTCGGCATTTTGGGAAACTCTCTGGCAAGGGTGAAATCGGAAGATCAATGCCACTCTCATATCTGAGTCTGAAGTTAACATCAAAAGATGAAACATAAAATCAATTCCTCTTACCAAACAAAATGTTTTGCAACACTACACCAACACTGTTGGTAGTAGGGGATGTGAGCAGTTCTGGGCATACAAATTAAATTCAGTCCTGTTTAAAGGTTAATACTTTCTTCTTAAGTCATGCTCTATCTAAATAAAATAAGAGCTGTGTGGGTACAGTATGTTTAAATAGACTAAGGTCTGCCCTCCTACTCCCTGTGCACCATTAGTCATAACCTGAAAGCTCATCTCTTCTTCTGTAGCTCCTTCCTCTCACATACTTCCCTCCTCCACTTGTTTCTAATTATTTCTGAAACAAAACATCCTTTCTTCATCACTCCTTAAATCACCAAAGCTCTCCACTGTTCTGTGTCCCATTCTAGTACTATATGTTTTAGTCTAAAGCTTCTTTCTCTTATTTGTAGTGTTGATAATTTGAAACCTGCTCTACCTTTTCACTTGCAGAACTCACAGACACTCTGCGTTGTCATTTTGTTGTTAAAAATTAATCCTAGACATTTTAAATTCTTTAATACCCTGCTGCTCAGATGTCAAGATGAATAAAACATTTTATAAAGAGCATTTTCTCATTATGCTATATGCAGGAATTGTGTTTACAAATGCCCAACTTATCTTTAAAAAATTTAATAATAATTCAAACATTGTAGTTACTTTTCATTTATGTAGTTTGGGGATCTGCTATCAAAAGCTCCTACCGCTGACACCTGACAATAGGCAACATTTTTATAATGTATGTGTGTTTGTGTGTGTCACCAGGTGAGAGACGGCGCAATGTCAGACCTACAGACGCAGTTAAGAGAAGTGCTGAGAGAGAATGAGCTACTGCGCAGAGAGGTAAGGCTCCTCTCTAAAGATGCATCCATTTGATTGACAATTCATGGTATCTTATTTTGATATTTTTTTATTTGTGTGTTCCTCTGGGAATTTTCCATCCTGAAAATGAAACAGTTAAAATATAAAAGATTACACCTTTAAGGACAGATAAAAGCCTGTTTGTACAATTAATGTCATATTAGGAGGAGAGTAATCAATTAAAAATGGATGTATAAGGTTCCAATCAAAACAAATGAGCATTTATTGAAATAAAATCACAATGCTTTTTATTGATTTCTTTCAGTTGGAGGCAAAGGAGTCCAAGCTGAGCTCCTCTATGAATTCCATTAAGACGTTCTGGAGTCCAGAGCTGAAGAAAGAGAGAGCGCTGAGGAAGGACGAAGCCACAAAGATGACAGTGTGGAAGGAGCAGTACAGAGTGGTGCAGGAGGAGACGCAGGTAGGAAAGTGTTCACCTGTTTGTGTGTGAGTTTCTATCTTTGGGCTGTCTTTGCTTATTGCCCAGAGCCAAAGCCAAGAAACAAGTAAACAGAGATGGAGGCAGCATCCATATCCTGACCAGTGTTGCGTTCATTTTACTGTCATGGCACCTAATCCAGGATCTGGATTTTTTTTTTTTTGGATCTGGAGTTAATACCCAACCCCTGTGTATTTAAGTATGTGTTTTTGACACATACCGCTTGTGATATAGTTGTACTACTCAGTTTTATCCACTGTGAGAATTTATGGACTGCCTCAAAGGGCATCACACCCTCATAATTTTGTGGACTGTTCTGGTGAATTTGTCTGGCTGCTGTACGGTGGCCTTGAAGACGGGGTAAACAGATGAAACGCGCTGCCTGGTTGGGGACTCCCAGCTGTCTGTTAGTTCAGAAGCCATCTGGACGAGACGGAGACACAGCTAGTCTGGCAGGAGGCCGCGGCATTATACAAGAGATGACTTGCACACATACACACACACAACCGCGCGTGTGCTTGCTGCCTCGCAGTGACTCATTTCACACGCTGTCATCTCCAAACCAGTGCAGAAAGTGTTCAAGTTCTCGCTACATTTAAGAAAATTATCCCGGTTACATGCTGGTCATTAATAGGCGCTCTTATCTCTGCATATGTGTGTGTTTTAGTTCATTTGGATCTTTGTTGCTAAGAATTTCAGGCTGTGAAATTACATCACCAGATATTAAATCACTCTCTCAGAAAATTTACAGCCAGTTTGGCGTGTGTGTGTGTGTGAGAGAGGGAGAACATGTGCGGTATGCCTGCGTGTGCTCTTTCATAAATCTCTATGTCTTGTGTGCGCACATATTCAAAGTGATGCAGTGTGTGAGAGAACAAAGGAGCAGATGATAAGTTGAACAATCTATCATTTTGTTGGCCTGCTACCTCCAACACTAGAGAAATCCTCAGCTGCCTTCACACTTACACACACACACAAGCACTACTCTTTGGGTATGTGCGTGCTGTTCCAGTGAGTGAGCATGCATGCTAAGACATGTAAGAACATTTTCTGATTTCTAATGTTGGAAAACATGCGGCATACGCTCTCTTTCTTTATCACTTTCATTCCTTTTCTTTAATCCAGACAAATCACACCCCCTTTAACCTCAGGCATCTTTTTCATTTCCTGCTCTCATTATCCCGTCACTTTTCCGTCTTTTCAATCTCTCTTTTTCTGTTCTTCTCTGGCTCTTCTCCGTCCCCTCGATCCTTTTTTCTTACTCATTCTCCCTCTCTTCTATTTCTGTCATCACATGGTGAGTCAGCTCTCGCTTTCCTCCCTCCCTCCTACCTTCCCTCCTCTCTCCCTGTCTTTGCCATCATCCTCATGTTGGAAATCGAATTAAGTTACCTCCCAGTAATTTTGGGATATGTGCACACGTATGCGCACATGCGCGCCGTGTCACGCCCCTGCTAAGGAATGCACATCTCATCTCCACCCTCCGCCTTTCCTCCACGCTTCCTCACTTATTCACCTCCTCCTTCATACTCGGCCCACTATCTTCACCTCGCTTCCGCCCGCCTCTGTTGTTATCTCTTCCTCTCCTTCTGTCTGCACTCCCTCCCCATTAATCCTTTCCTCTCGATCCTTTTCCTTCTCAGTGTGTCTCCACAGATTCAAAAAACAGAATAACAGACATTTCCAATCTCATGTTTGTACTTGTTAATAAATGGTGGCAGACAATCAAGACTGCCATAGTGATAAATGTCTTGTTGTCTTTCACATATTTTGATCAATATAGGTGGATTTTGTCTGACATGCTTGTTTGGTTGCCTGAAAATTAATTGATTTAGTCAACTGGTTCCAGCACAAAAAATCTGAGCATTGCTGCTTTTCTCTGCTTTTATTTGCTTCTTTGTTTTTGACTCTTCATTGAACAAAATAGACATTTGTTGCCTAATTAATTGGAAAAAACAGTCTGGAGTATTAGCTGATAATGAAAGTAATCATTGCTTGCACTCCTAATTCTCTTGTCGACGTCATCGAGGCCGTAAATGGTATGTGTAGATATAGGAACAAATTCATTTTATTAACTACTGTTTGTTTGGTTCAACCCTTTTTATTGTGGATGAGTCAAACTTTGGTCAGAAAAGAGTTTAAATAACTGAGGTATTGTTAAAGCTGCATTTGTTGACTTTTTGCCTTTGGGACATATACATACCTGTAATATAAACTCTAGTTCATAAAGTGGTTGTGTTATAGTTTCCTGTTTATTTATTCATTTGACGTTGAGCAACAATTGCATTTATCTGGAATAGTGTAAATGAAGGTCTCTATTCACTCTTCTCTTACCACTGTTTTGATCTCCACCAGCTTCTAAGGAGATATCAGGCTCCGTAGCCAATGAAAATGCCTGTTAATTTTATGTTTGATGCTGAGCAGGTAGTAAACTGTGGGCTTATCAGAACCCTTTTTGTTGAAAACAGCTGCCTGCTGTGACTGAAAACACTGAGTGTGATGAGAATGAACCAAAGCAGTAATGTCTTAGGCTAGAAAATGAAAAGTAAACTTGCTTAAAGGCTAACTTTACCACTTTGAGCGACACATTTCAAATATGAAAATTTGATCCATGGTTAATATTAAAATATGAATTAGTGCAGCTCTATGATTGAGCCAATACAAACTGGTTGCTTGTGAAGGCAGAGGGAGCTCTGAATACAAGGATACTGTGTTATGTGACATTGGGAAAGCAAATTCTGCGTGTTCCTGTTAAGCAACCTGGTGGGCGTGAGATGCTTCTTACTAAAATACACCAAAGTGACAAGAGGGAAGTGGCTCCAATATTAGAGAGAGCCCGGCTTCCTCGGGATGGAGTGTTTGCTCACAGCTGTTTGGGAGAATGATTGTATTTTGTTTTTCGTTATTACTTTCCGTCTGTGGGAAAAGCAAATTAAAAACAGCAACATTTTTCATTTCTCGGTCAGATTAGACAGGAGGCTTTTTTTTTTTTTGGCTTCCCGGCTGAGCTTTAAAGTACTATCCTCTCCCCCCTGTGCTGCCATTTGCTTTCTCTTGATTCGCTTCCCACTTCCAATAATTTTCTCTAACCACACCTTCCGCTTGCTGTCTGCACGCTCTCCATCTCTTTCTCGCCAATCTCTCTCGTTTTCTCCGTCTCACCATTGCGCTCCCACTTTTGGACTCCCTCTCTTTCACGGCCCTCCCACCCCCTCCGCTCCTCGCTCTCCATCTGGGCCTGTGGTGCAGTTTTGCCACAGAACTCGATTCAATAGAACGGACACACCCTGTTCTAACAAATCTATAGCCCTGAACGGGGATGCCTGCTGTACTCAGCCTAACACTGTGGCCAGTGTTGTCTCTCCTTTGTCACTTTTAGCGCACCGCCTGGCTTTGGTTTCTGTGTGTGTGTGTGAGCGAGTTCACCCAATTTGTTCCACCTCTTTGATCACAGCAGGTAAGTCCAATGTTTCACGCAGAAAGAAAGCGAAGCACATAAAAAAGGGAAAAAATAAAGGAATGTTTGGAATGCTGAAGGAAAGCTTTACTTTCTGTCCTTCTTTTCTTCACTGTTAGTTTCATTCTCTCTTTCCTGCACAAAACCACACGTCTCTTTTCGTCTCTTTCTGTCGGTTTCTGTCACCTCTATCCTTGCTGCTCCCAACAGTGGTCAGCTTGAATTTGATAAATATGCGTGCTCAAGCAGAAGGCGAGCAGCAGTTCGCCTTCGTGATTGTAACCATGACATCCAGCTCCGCATCACCGTTTCCACCCCGTCACCAAACTCTCCATGTAACTAAGAAGGGATTAAAGCTTAAATGACACACCTCTTGTTATTTTATTTTTGGAATCTAAGCAAAATGTTGTTTCATATTGACCTCCACACCTTTTTTATTTAACGTGTTAAGAGCGTGTGCTTCTCGCTCTCTGTTCTACGTGGTTCGTCCCAGCACTGAATCACACCAGCTGAACAATAACCACTCTGTCTGTCCATTTCTGGGGCTGCTAGATCCAATCTATCATGTACTGTACTGCAGGCGAGCCATGTGACGTCAGCACCAGCATGTGTGTGAGTGTGTGTATGTGTGTGAGTGAGAGGGAGGCAGGGTATATATTTTTCAAAAAAAGGAGGGCTGTATGGTGACTAGGCGTTTTCAGCAGTCTCATACATTCTCATCAGTACATGGGTGTATGTGCACACGTCTTTGTGCGTGTGACTGATTCTTCATTTAATTTGCACATTTGCATTTTTAAGCGGAAGTTGCCAGCTGTGTTTGTGTGTGTGCTTGTGACAGAAAGAGAGAGAGACAGAGGGAGTGCTGTACCAGGAGGGAATCTGTGTCCTTGTGTGTTTGTTGGCAGGCTTATGTGTGTGTCAGGACAATTGGGCTTTTTGTATACACAAATGTGTGTGTGTGTCTGTGGAGGCACAAGTTGCACACTTGCCTGCATGTTTATAATCATTTGTTTATATTTGTGCACGTGTATAGTGTGTGCACATGGAGACGCATGCATTTTCTGTTTCTGTGCTGCATGGGACGACAGCTGTAACTATTTTTATTGAATGTGTATGTTTTCATTTGCTTGCCACAATTTGTGTGTGATTTAGGGAAATAGAAAGTGCCTGAAAGTGGTGCGATGAAGTCGTGTTTTTGTGTGTGTGAAAGTGCTGCAGCCGTTGGTTGTTGTACTTTTGCTGCTGCACTGTTTTTATTCTTTTCAATTATTTAATCTAATACTCAAGGTGCTGGGTAGGGATAGATATGAGAGTGTGTGTGTGCCTGCTAGAGAGGGAGAAAACATTTCTCTTTTATATTAACACATGAATCTAAAATACATTTCAACGTTTGTCTACAGATGTAATTTCAGTCACATCATATCATCGTATTGGTGGTCGTTTAATTTGATTTGATTTAATTTAATTTAATTCAGTTTAGTCAGTCTACAGAGTCAGTGCACTTTGATCAACATGCCGGTGTTAGCCAAAAGGCAAGTCTTCAACTGTTGTCCTCTAGCCTATTAAGTTAGCTGTTAAAATAATAATAAAACACATGGAAAAAGAAAAAACATGAAGCTGTCTGAACAGGATAAAGAGGCAGTATCAAAATCACACAACATTTCAGAAGACAGAAGTAAAACCAGAGGGGATACAATCTGATAAACACAAGCAAATGTGAGCAGTGTTTAGCTATGATGGGATAATATATCCTCCTGAGACCCGGCCCATTCATTTATGTCCATTATAATGGACATTTTATTCACCTGTATCTTCTTTAAG
>JAOXYL010000002.1:9042566-9058376 GCA_028564955.1 Terapon puta
TAATTATGTCTCTGTCAGGTCTCTCACCACCTTTCCTCTTTGAATAGTGATCAAGCTGACTAACCTAGCACTCAACTCCTGTCTTCTCTCTCACCTTTCCCTCTCCTTCTCTGTCTCTTTTTCCCTTTCTTTTATCTTTACAATGCAACACTGTCTCCTGCTCTACCCAGTCTTGCCTCAAGGTTAGTACGGCATGCCTATTTTTCTTCTTCCATCGCTCTCTCGCTCTCTCGTCATTGTCATACTTCTTGTCCTTGCATCAAGACACTCTCTCATCTCCCTCACTCTGTCATAAGCTCTGTTTTTAATCATTCTCATCGTGTCGGTCTGTCTTTTGAAGGAGACACCTTGACTTTCACTCCGCTCTCTTCCTCTGCCACATCACTGCCTCTTTGAAGAGGAAACATTGTTGTTTCTCTCTTGCACCCTCCATTATACGCCGCCAAGCCCTGTCACGATACTCGAGTTCAAATTTCAGGCTACCGCAGCAAACAAGGAAAATGTTCGAGCAGTGCATCGCCATCATTAACTTGGACAGCTGTGAACTTTTGCTCAGAGTACTTCTGACTTCTGTTGGGTTTCTTTGTGGCTTTGTGGCTCTAACAGAGAAATCACTCCACATTTTGTTCCTGTCACTACTTTCGTTAAACAGTTCAGAAACGATTTAAAATCATCTCGTTTGGACTCTTTGTTTAGGCCCCCAAACTGTCATGAACACTGTAAATTGACCATTCATGTGTTGTGTGGCTTTAAAATATATTCTGTTACATATTTTTGGAAAATATACTTATTTGTGTTCTCACTGAGAGAGAAAGGAAAAGGACAAACTTTTTATACATGTACAGGGAATTTGTTTTTGATAGAGCCAGCAGATTGTTATCTCAGCTTAGCATTGAGACTGTGAAACATTGAACAGCCAAGTGTGCCTTTGTCCCAACCAGTGTTTTAATCCTTTGTTACCTCCATGCAGTTGCCAGGCAGTTAACACAAACCAGAGGAAGTCGCTACTTTTAGCCAAGAAATAGTTCAACAGTTCTGTAAAACTGCAACTTTACACTTTTTGTACAGATCAAATGAGATATAATGTTAATTCATGAGCTTTGCTGCTGCTGGTAGATGGATTTATTTTACCTTTGGAGAGATCAAGGCTAGCTGTTTCCCCCGATTCTTTCTTTATGCCTAAGCTAACAGGCTGCAAATTAATGGACATCTTCTTTGTCAAGAAAGTGAAAGTGCCAAACTATTTCTAAGTATGGCGCCCAAGATTAAAACTTCCTTTCTTTTTTGACTTTTAAATATTCCTATCTGCACTCAGGAGGTGACTCTGTAATGAGATTTCAGCATGCAAAACCCAAAGTCTGAATTTGGTCTTTTCTAACAGACATATCAAAGTCATATTGAAATTTCTCCGACCTACACGTTGTGATCGACCACATAATAACCACTTCTCCCTTCTGTTTCCTGCATAAATGTGGTGGTCTGAGTGTTTTGTGTGCTCTGCTCTGCTGTAAAGGTCCCCACGGTGCCAGCTCCTTCTTTGCTCTTTCTTTCTTTTTCAACTTCCAGAGCCACTGATCCCCCTGCCGTCTTGTCAGCTTTTTCATCGCTGTTGTTCTGGTGTTTTGCGATTCAACTCTAGTGGGGGAAAAAAACAAAAGAAAAAGTTAGCATTGCCTTGGCGTCTGGTAGACGACAGAAGACTTCTTTTTCTTCTTCTGTCCTTTTTTTGTGTTCTTTTTTTTTTTTTTTGCCCGTCTTGTCTTTTTTTTCTGGTTGTTTTGATCTTGAGCTAAGGAACTCCTCATCCACTGCCAAACGTCTGACATCAAGGTTTCTGTAGCTTAAAAAGGAATTGCATTGGTTCTCTCTTTTTGTGTTTGTTTGTGTGTGTGCGTACGTACGTGCGTGTGTGTGCATGTGTGTGCGTGTGTGTGTAATCCCTTTGAGGTCCCGTATGACTCTGAGCATTGAGGTGGTGCAGGGATTTGTCAGCTAATGGGTGACAACAAGCAGACACACATACACACGTATACACACACACGCTATCACAGACCCATGCACATTGTTTTTCTGTTTCATCCACACACAAACACGCTCGCAAAAAGGGACTTTGCCAGCTAATAGGTGACAACAATATAGTGGGGATGACTGCTGAAAGTTATCTAATTACAATACCTGCACACACAAACACCATCCCGAGGACTGGGGGGAAAATGAAAATCACTTCTTGTTTACAATTTTGTTGAAGAGTTTTCAGGAAATAGACAGATCTACTGTACAGTTTACAATGGCTGCTCAGTAAAAATGATCCCTTTTTGTCCTATTATATTTAGCTTTGTAGTATTATTATATAACAGTTGTTGCTTACTCATTGTTTTGTTCCACACAGATGCAGAAGGAAAATCTCTTTACTTATTTTTCTTTAGTTCTGACCTCATTAAAGTTTAATATGTAAACAAGTATTAAACTGGTAACCCTTTGCATGGACACAAACTGAGGTTGCACATTTGATAAAATGGGTAAAATATTTAGATGATCATAAAACATTGTTATTACACCCAAAAAAGAAATGTATCCATTACCTGTTAATAACGCTGGTGCTGCAATGATCTGTTGATTAGTTGATCAACAAAAAAAATTAAAGGCACCTGATAATAATGTTAGTGATTTTTTCCATAGAGGAAAAAACATTTTTCTTCATTATGAGGATTTGATTTTTTTTATATAAAACCTGAGGGATTTGGACATTTGGTCAAATTAAACAAGCCACATAAATCACCTCATGCTGTGAAAAATTTTAATAGCAAATTTCATTATTTCCTGATGTGCTGTGGACTAAAAGACTATCAGACAAATCTATAAAATCATCAACGGATGAATCAGTTATGAAAATTGTTCATCATCATTAGCTGTTAAAGGCTCTCCATAACTAACTAATAAGACCACGCTACCGTATTTCACGGCCAGCATGTATTTCTTGCGTACAGTTAAAAACTCCTGAAAGTATTGAGACATATTGAAAGTAGCCTTTTGTGCTGTTGACTCATCTACGGTGTAATCTAGAGTTCAGATCAAAAGGTGAATTTGAGGCGAAAGAACAGAGTCAGCATTTCATTCAGGGACTTTGTTGTTCTCCATGTTAAACAAAGAGGCTGCCAAGATCAACTCCAGCACTCTGTCACATGCTTACACTATTACTGTTATCTAAACTCTTTCCCTTTAGCTGCATGTTAGTTCTGACATATGGATATATGCTGTAAATATGATTTATTTTCATGAGGACAGATGGTATTAAAAAAGACTTTTCATTCTGTCTATCATAGTATTTTGTTTTCATAGACAGTTTCCAGTAACCCTGTGGAAGTTTGCACACATACACTTGGGTTTTGGCTGCCTTACCTCCTTATTTACCTCACAAATTTGCTTCTCTGCCTCAGGGATTTTCTACAGTCATTCCACAATCAACAACATAAGTATTTCTCCTCCAAAACGTCCTTGTAACGTAAGGTTTTTTTCTCCTCCGCCCACAATTGGCAAGACTTTACTATTATGTTCTTGATAGGTTTTTTCCTCCTTTTTTATGTTTTATAGTTTTCTTGGGCTTAGTAAACCAAACCAATATTTCCTGTATTTTCAAAGGAAATACTGAATTCCAAATGGTTAAAAGGAAATCCTTGATGTTAATGTTGGGTGAACTATGTGCAGTAAACATACATGAGGCCCTGGAGCATTTCTGATCAAATATTTATACAGGACTCCAAATGTAATATTAATACTACCTTAATGTGGGTCTCTGAATATCAGCAGCATGCTAATTAGGGAGGTTAGAAATTATTTTGGAGACTTTGAGGCTTACTGAAGTTTATGAGATTGTGTGTTTGTGTGAGTGTGTGTGTTTTTACTGCTGGTTGCCAGCATTATTCACACTTTTTTCACCATTTTAAATCTTAATGAAGGCTATTCTATGTTTCTACATTTGTGTGTATGTGTGTGTTTATACAAAGTATGAGTATGTGTGTATGGACAGTACATGAGGGTATTTTTTTTTGTGAAATTCAGGAAGTTCAAAGTGCTGTCAACAAGTGTGTTATTGTGTGTTTACGTTAGCACATGTTTACTGTATGTGCCACCACGTTTGCATATATGTATTTCTGTGCAAATGTTGGAAAATGGACACATGTTGTCATGTTATGAGCAGTTGCACTCTCAACTGTATGTGTGTGTGTGTGTGTGTGTGCACCTCAAATATTTGCGTGTGGTCCGACTGTAAGGCTCTAATACAAAGCAGGTTGTGTTTGGAACAGTTGACAGCACTAACTGTGTGTGTGTGTGTGTGTGCGTGTGTGTCTTGCTATCAGCTTAGTTTTGGTGAATCTATGGCTTACACCGTGTGTCAGTGAGTGTATAATTGTGTATTTTGTGTATGTGTGCAGAAGTGGTTTGACTGCACATTTGTATGTGGTGTTTACAGCGTTGTGGGTGAAATGAACTCTCCTGTGATTCCGCCTCTTCCAGTGGTTTTGCAGCAGTTGTTGAAAGCGATTTCAGAGGGAGAGTGAAGGAAGTATTTTACATATTAAAACAACTTCAAATGGCACTTTGCCTCCAATGAGCTGAGTCGAGTCACAGAGTTCACCGAGCAGCTCGTGCTCCTTAAAGCAATGAGTGTAATGAAAGTGTTTTAGGGTTTAATTAAACATATCTAGATTCACAAGGGCAACTTTTTAAATAAACTGTATGCATGTCACAAATGGGGAGGAAATGGGAACTGGAAAGAAAGGATGGGCTTACACACTGTACATGCTATAGTAGAATTTGAACACGTCACAGTTACCAATAATATTAAAATGATACTTTACAGTACCACACCAGTGATGTTTGTGCCATGTGATAAAGCGGCTTTTACAGAAAGAGAAGAGACTAAATTAGTTCAGACGTGTTAATTTAATGTAACACTGTATGCATGGTTGTAATTCCTGGCGCATTACTGTGAGTATATTAAATCCTTCTACACAGCCTGACCCATTGGCTCTTGCATAAGAAAGCCACAGGCTTTTAATAAAATCATCATCCCAAAGCATTTACATACATCAAGGTTTGATCAATTATATCACGATGGAGAAATGTTCGTATGGCATGTAGAGTATATCCCATTAATGTAGTTATGAAGCATAAAAACATGGCATCATTAGTTTGAATACTCTCAGTTTAGGCACCATGCAGCTTTGGTAAGACATTTTGATGTGCACACATAGATATGATATATATGGTGTGAGACTGATGTGGAAATGTGTGTGTGTTTTTTTAAATTTTTTATTTAATGTGACTTACAGAACAAGTGATGAGAGAAGTCAAGGTTCAAGAGTTTAAAAGTATTTTCACAAGAGGTGTACCTGACATGACATATAATAGCAAAAGAAAAAGACAAGTACAAGTATAATATCACAGATGATCAATGTCATCATAGGTTACATTTGTATGCAGATGATAGACTTATTTAGGAGATGAAAAACAGGAGGAGTCAGAGGGAAAGTAAGGCACACAAAATGGAGGTGACAAAGGAGGGGTGGAGGGGATCAGGCAGAGGAAAGGAGAGAAGAAACGGTCTATGGTCTGATGAGATTATTTCATCCAAAGGAAAGAGTAATGTTGCATTTGGAGAGGGACTGAGTATGTAGAAGACAGAAAGGAAAGGAAGGCAGTGAGGCGAAGTACATTTGTCCACATGCACTGGTCTGATGCAAATGTGTGATTTAATGATATAATTGCAAGAGAATTCCAATAAGAGGAGAAAGGAGGAACCGACTGTGGCCTGATGCAAATTCGTGATAGTTACCCATGCAAATGAGCTGCATGATGAAAAGTGATACAGACAAACAAGTGAGCCTGGAGCAAAGCAAGTGTTTAGCATTAGTGAAAGGGGAAAGAGAGGGAGTGTAAGTGGGGACTGAGTGTTGAGTCAATAGGAAACAAACTAAAAGTCTATTCCACATGCACATGAACTCACATGCGTACAGTAAATGTAGCATGAAGGGGGGAAACCTCAGAGAGCTAACCAGATGGTTGGAGCTTCCTGGAAATCCTCCAATAGGAACATTCCTGCCTGTTTATGACCTGTTACGCGCTCACAGGGTGTAGAGCACAAAATTGATCCCAAATATTCAAATAACCTCATCCTACAGTCAGGGTGCAAACTGAAATCAGGAACGAGAAAAGGAAACAAAATAAACCCCAAAACACCACGATTAATCTGACTCCACGCTTACTTCATCTGCTTTCCTGTTTAACATTTGAACCCAATTTGGACGTGATAATGGTGCAATACGTAGGCCTCAAAAACAATTCAAGTCAAAACCACACGTGTGCACACACATCTCAATATGCTGATTATTATACTGTGAGCTTTGAGCGGCCAGGTGGTGCAGCACGCTGTTGGCCCCATCGTTACATTTCAAGTTTTCCTCCCGCTTCCCAAATTTCTCTGGACGGTTTGGAATTGGGCCCCCTGGACCTTTTAGCAAACACATAGAGGATTTTATGTTACCATCCTCTGCCAATATCATTTCTCAACTTTTTTGGCAGCGGTGGTGATGTAAAAGCCATTTGATGGATGGCTCCTATTACTTTAGGTTAGTTTAGCAGGTAGTTTATAGCTTACATAGACATGAAAGATGAGAGAGAGGCAGTGTCTCATTAAATATTTAGAAACTAGAATATGTATTTCACTCTGAATGTAAACAAATAAATGTTATACTCTTATGAATTCAGACAGAAGATTGCACTCAAAGGAGTAAGCAGAGATAATAAGATAAATGAAACAGCACACAGGGAGATTCAAGGAATTTAAATGCAACGCTATAAGCTCATTATATTACACAGTCAAGGGTCAAAGGTCACGTGATACAATTGGAGCCTGTTTATAACTTATGTAACAAAATATGCAGTGTACGGCTCGTAAAAATGATTTCCCATGAGTGCACATGCTTTGCTGCCGTTGCGAGGCAGAGCCTGCTGTGGATTCCCATCACTGGAGGTCAGCTCTTTTACCGGCAGCTGCAGCAATGCAAGTGAAGAAATGGATTTGTCTGTGAGCCTATAAAACAGCTAACACGAGCTCACACACAATGCATAAACATTTGCACAAGACAGGCAGACGTACTGTACACATATCTTTTTTTTTAATGCAAACATACAGAAGACTTCAGCGGAGTGAAAAGAATGACTCTTGTTGACTTTGATCAATTTTTTACGCGTTAGTCAGCAGTTTAGTTTTGTCTTACAACTGTCTGTCTCGCTGTGTGCGCACAAGCCTACATCTGTGCACTTACATTTACCCTTTGTGTTTGACTTATCTTTCATCAGTGTCATGATTCAGTAGACATTGTTAAACCTTACTGGCATTAGCTGGGTGAGCCCACATCTGTGACTGTGTGTGTGTGTGTGTGTATGAAAGGTATGAAAGGTCCTGATCAAGTCAAGCTGGTGTGATAGCTGATAGGTCTGTGACAGAGCCACAATGGCTTCCAGACAGCTTAAACAGGGATTAAACCCTTTCGCCATCTCCCAACCCTGCTGCTCCCATGAGGAATCTCTCTCTCTCCCTCTGTTACTTTTACTCTCTCTCCGTCATTCCCCAGATGATGTCTTAGACTGCGCTTCCCGACACCCAGTAATCCCTCTGTGAAAAGGCCCTCATCCTTCCCACTGTAGAGAAATCTCAAATGTCATCTAGTCATTAATTCATAGCTTTTTATTGAATTCCTTTACTGATCTTTACATATATTGGCCCTAAGGGATTTCGTTATGGCATTGTATTGCACAGAATAGTTAATCAGATTGTCTTGTAGTATCATCTTAATGGCAGTAACAGACATCATGTCCTGAATGTTTGGTGGGAGACGGTTTGACTCCATATATTAAATATCAGCTGCAGATGTGTGACCCAGAATAGTGAACACAGGTACATTCAGCTATTTAATTTTTTAAAATTGTAAAGCTGGTACTCTCTCCAATCTTCAGTTGAGCCCTAATACTCCTTTCTTCCCCGACATATATACTTTTTTTGTATTTTTATCTCTATTTGTGGGGAATAACTCAAAGCAGACGACATGCAGCAATGGTCCCTGACACACTTGAACTGAGTATGTTGAGCGCTTTAGAGAGGCCACCAGGGTGGACTATTTTGTTGAGGCATTTGTGCATTTTGGGACGTAACGGCTAAATGAATACAAGACCGTTTATCCATTTCCACATTCATTTAATTGTTTTTGTTGGCATATCAACAGTCAGTCCGAAACTGTACTCAATGTAGAATGTGTCAAGTCTCCAGAGAGTGTTAAGAGATGTTTTTGGTGATGTGCTCAAGTTGTGTTTTGTGTGTGTGCAGGCAGATGAAGGACCAGTCGAAGAAGGTGGCTAACCTGAAACACAAGGAGCAGCTGGAGAAGAGCAGGAACGCCCAACTGATGGAGGACGCCAAGAAGAGAGAGGACAATCTGAACGAAAGCTCCCAGCAGATAAAGGTTTGGAGGGAAGAGGAGGAAGAATGTGGGAGTTAAAGGAGGATGAAGGGATGGGGTGCCGGGGTGGGTGGGGGGGATACGAGAGGAGGGAGGGGGGAAAAAAGTAAGACAGAAAAAGTTTCTCTCCTTCTTCCTGTCCTACCTTGAATATTGTCTGCTATCACAACAATGCTTCATCATAACGTGACAATTGTGACAGGGAGCAGCCTGAGGCAATGTCAAACACACTCGCTCGCTCTCTTACACACACACACACACACACACACACACACACACACACACATCCGCACACGATGCAACGCTCACTTGGGGAATGTGCGAGAGGGGGAAACTGAGGAGGATGATTGACAGGAAGAGCAGATGGAAGATAGAGAGGAGAAGAGGAAAGGGAGGAAGAGAGAAAAAATGGTTGGAGAAGTGAAGGCGTGGAAAGAGGTGAGGAAGAGAGGTGATTAGAGGAGACATGGAGGACCCACACACTCAACCATGGGTTTTAAAACACTTCCTGTGGTGTGAGAGCATCTCCTGGTTGTCTTCTTGAGTGTCAAGTGACAACAAGATGTACGGCCATGCGTTGGGAAATGGTTGTGACTGTGGTTTTCATCATATTTCCGCAGGTTTCGGGTTTTCTTTCACATCTTCCTCGCTACCTTTAATTTCCTTTTCAACCCTAATTTCCCTTAAACTTTCCTTGACTTCCTCTTTATTTTTTCCCCCTCTCATCCATGCTCTTGTTCCTCCTCCCCTCTTCTCTTCCAGTAATCGTTAACCTCAGTGGTCTCTCTGATTAGAGGCAGATGAAAACACTCTTTCTGTGTGTGTGTGTGTGTGTATGTATGTGTTTATGCTATGATTGATCTTTGGTTTAAGGAGTTTGGAAGTTGTCATTTATGTGTGTGTGCGTGTGGTTAGGAGATGAGCTGATGAGCTATTTGAGTCATTCAGACTTATGAGACCGCAGTGGTCACAACCATAACTGGTGTGTGTGTCAATTGTAAGCCATTCTTCATAGCTGAACCAGCACCGAAGACTGCAAATGGAATGTGAGCATAATTCATACCGTAAATCTAATTCAATACAATACGAAGATTTAATCCAATTTAGGTCAATCTCAGTCTGCATAGTTAGACAACAAGTAATGCTGGATCCTCAGCAGGATCCAGATTTGCAGCACATGTGTTGGAGATGTCCTGGAGGTTTGTTCATGGCCACTGTAATGTCTCATCCTCTTTTTCCCGCTCTGTCTCCATCGGTTATTCATTCAACTCTAATTTAACCAGGAAAGTCAGTCACTTGGCAAGAGGACAAATGACTCTTTATGGAGAATTAGAGGAGGGAGGGAGGAGGCTTCGTGTAGTGATTCTACTTAGAGACAGCTTCATGTGTGATTGGGAATTCCTGAGAGTCCTCGGAGGCAGATGGAGCTCAGATTGTCTAATTTGCGAGTCTTTTGCAGTTTATTCCAGTTGGTGGGAGCAGCAGACTAGAATGAGGAGAGTCCAAGTTTTCCTCCCTGGGGACACATTAAGCAGGATGTGACAGCAAAAGTTGCTGTTACGGGAAACTAATGTGATTTAGCAATACACACTCTGTCAGATGTGCAGGATGTCGGATCAAGAAAAGTTTTGTACAGTACGAGTAAGTAAATTGAATTTCTGGCAAGTGTGCACTCAAATTGAAAGCCTCCCTAAAACAATATTTTCTAGATATATTATAAGTGTGTAGGGCTGCCATATATGATTGTGTTTGGTGAAATGTCAGAAATCTTAAAAAAAAAATGTGCCCGACCTAAATAGCTTATAGCTAACAGGACAAAGATAACCAATTTGTAGTCATACAAAGCAAAGAAATCCTGACATTTAACCATCGAATGTTTGGCATTTTTAGCTCTCACCATGGTGCTGTTCCATGATAAATACACGACTGATCCACCAGTCATCTCAAATCTGTCAATACATTGCATATTTTCTCTTTGCAGGACACACTTCGTCAGAAGGAGGAACGCATTGAGGAGCTGGAGGAGGCGCTGAGGGAGAGTGTTCAGATCACAGCAGAGAGGGAAGTGGTGCTCGCCCAGGAGGAGCAGGCACGCACACAGTCAGAGAAACAGGTACTGTCTATATCTATAGTAAATGCACTTCAACATACGTATTGCTACTGCATGTCTAAGGAGAAGCCTTACGCCCAACCAGCAAACTGTGTGACCCAAGCCTTTCCCTAAACCCAACCCCTATCAGTTATTTATTTACAAAAATGTCCTCACTTCTGATTAGTCCTTTCATTTTTCTGTCTTTTTGGACAGACAAACATCTTTAGGGCAACATATAAAACTCTCTCTGACATAGCAAAACATTGCCGTGCCAATAGTGGCTAATGGCAGCGGCAGCACACATGCCCCATGCCAACTGAGCTCATTCAGGTGTGGCTGTATGTGTGTGTGTGTTTGTACAGTTACTCCTCATTTGGAGGAGAGGTAAATACATCCCTATTTAAAGAACAGATTATATTTTGTCCTCTTCGGGCAGCAACACACAAGCAGCTTTTTCTTAAATGGAGCGCGAGCAGACCACTCCAATTTGTAATCTGTTTTATCTATATTGAGACAGTGTGAAAACTCATAGCGGTGTTGAGGGAGGCTCAGAAGGGAAGGGTTTAGTGGATTCAACCTCAGACCAGTGGGAGTGTGTATGGTGTTCCCCTGGGTACCAGTGACTTAACGAGGCCATAGAGATGGGAAATGTTCCTCAGAGCCTGGATGGGTTTTGACAAGTGGGAAAAAACAGCGTGGGCTGTAAGGATGAAAACTGCCCTGAGAAAACACGGCCCGCTGTAGCTGTTGGCAAAACGGCTGGACTCCATTGTTATTTCTGCCTCGAAACGTTGGCCATCCTCTCTGGCCTTTACTTACCAGGCTACTTCTGAACAGACACATGAAGGCAGGCATGCAAACACGCGTTACTGCTGACACCCTTCGTCTACAGTAAATGTGAACGAGTGCCACAGCGGAATAAGTTCCAGACAAGCAGATGTAGTAGAAGAAAGGCTGACCTCAAAGGCAAGCAGCTGGATGTAAAAAGATGATGGACAGTCAGAGGCAAACTGCTTATCAGTAATTGCCACAAAGAATTAGGCTCCCTCAGCAAATATCGAACAAAGCTAACTAAGCAATTTATTTACTACAACTTCATGTGTGGATCTTTAAAACTCACAGAACTTTATTTTATATTCTAGACAAGACCCTAAAGTCTCAGAAATGCCAAGTACTACAGGAAAATGTGTTTAAAATGATGCGCACGACAGCTCGGATTTTACTTTTGATGTCATGATGCAACCAAAAAGAAAAAGCTATTTACATGTGGATATTTAACTCTGGGAATTTGATGCAGCTTTTGTGATGGATTTGAGCAAGCAGTTACAGAATGTGTATGTGGTATCATTAAGTAAGGAGTGTGTCTGAATTAAACAACAAAAATATGTTTCTTGGTGCAACAACTCCGAGATTAAAGTTTGATTGGGTTTAGGCACAAAGATGAAGTTCAGATTGGAGGGTTGGAGGTTGGGGATACATCTACGGTTTAATTAACAAACTACAGTTATGTAGTTTGACTTCCAGTGTATTCAGTAAAAGAAAGATAAAGCGAGAGAATATGTGCGAATTAGATGAGGGTATGAACAACGCAAGTGTAGTCATGTTGCAAGAAAAACAAGAAGTTTGGAGACAAGCTTTATCGAGTTTATAGTCTTCTTTTCCACCTCTGCCGATCTCCTTTGCATCATTTTATTACATCCACATTAACTTCAAAGAACAGCAAGATGAGTGTGTTGTTTCCTCTGGTGGAAAAATTGCATCAGAAAGGCTGACATAATTTTTAATCCATTATCAGACTAATTTGCCTAATCCTTGTGGTTCTTCAGATCTGGTGGGAATGCAAACACGAATACACCAAAGGGACTTCCTAGTTTAGTTCCTGAGTTCACTTCCAGTGGTTCTATAGTAATAGTAACCTATGACTTGATTATGATGCCACATAAAGAAGACACAGTCACAGAGAGGATTTTTGTCTTCTATCAGAGCAAATAGTCTTGATGGTTTAGGTTTTCAAAATATCAAAAGTAAAAAAAAAAATTATATCCAATATGTTTATTCTCCTGAACTTGACTGTGCTTTAATTTGTTTGCTGTGATTGTGCCAAGCTTTCACATTTAATTTGACAGCAATGTATTGAAATGCTTCAAAATGGCGCAAGTGGCAGCTTTAATTAGACAGAACTGAGGCCATTTAGACCAGGGCAGGGTGCTGGAGAGCGTCCTCGTGTTAAAATGCTTTAGTGAAGGAGGAAGGAGTAGAAGCGTCAGCGTGCGGTGAACGACTGGCGATGGCAGCCAAACACTCGCTGCAGTCCTCACCCAACATCAACAACACTAAGTCAGCCTTTCAGCACAGACACACACACACATGTATGTGTGCACGCAGGACTCACTGACAGAATAGGAAATGGTCAACATGCATACACTTATTCCCACCAACACACACACACACACACATAGACACACGAACATGGCGGAAAGAAGTGCTAACTGCTGTTTAAACAGCACACGGGCGCAGCACAACATTGCATTCAGCGGGAGCCAGATGGACGCGACTTTGGTTTTCTAACTGGAAACGTGTCTTTATATACACGAGTAAATTGTAAATAAATATTTTTGTGTTCCCGTTTTACTACTGCGTCAGTGCAATTAACCTTTCACATAATGATTTATAAAATGATGACAGAAGCAGAGACAATTTCCTCCCTTAATGAGGACGGCCTGTTCAAAGGCACACACATTGCTTATTATAGCACTGGCACATGCACACACATGCTAATGCAGCCAAACCAGGCGCATTTAGACACACACACACACCCTGACTACATATTGGTAGACATACACACACAACTTTAGTATGCAGCCGTGTATTGACAACCCATGTGTGTGTTTGCGTGTGCACACACTTCTCATGTGTGAAGGACTCTCCATGGACAAGGTTTGCCTGGCAAAAATGGTTGACCGAGACCACATGAAAATACACTAAACCTTTTCTGCGAGACATGAGTCACTACTGTATGTGTGATTGCTGAAGGAAGGTGTGTGTGTGTGTGTGTGTGTGTGTGTGTGTGTGTGTGCACAGCAGAAAAATGAGTCAACAGTATGACACACACCATCTGTCACCAAACTAAAGACAGACGTTCTCGTCTCCAGCTTTCCATCTTTTATTAAGCAGACAATTTTAATTCTTGAACTCAATGCACCTTCTTCTTCCCTTTTCTTCCTCTTAAAATAAAGTTCTTATGCGCAAACACACACCCACCCACACACGCAAGCACGCACACACAGTCCGACAACTGAAGGGGTTGCTGTCCTCCTCTCCTCCAGCTCCTACTTTTCCAGCCGGGCCTTGTCACTCGTCACCCCTCCCTGCATCCTTCCATCCTACAATCTCTACATCTCTGGTGTCGGCCAAAGGTCCTTCTCTCTTCCTTTCCCCTCTATAGCTTCCTTTCTCCATCCTTACTTAACTATCATCTGTCACCTCCATTACTCCTTTCTTTTCCTTTCCTTTCCTTTCCTTTGCTTCCACTCTTCTCTTTTCCCTCTCCTCTTTGTCTTGTCTGAATTGCCTTTTTAATGCCGCCTGTCTTTCTGACTGCTCAGTATTTTGTGTTCTGTCTGGTTATCTCACACTCTTTCATGTGCTTAGCGTTTGTTTCTTGCTTTCTCTACCTCCCCTTTTGCTGTACAGTTTATATTTTCACTTGAGCATTGTTACAACTTTTCTCTTTCTTCTCTCCTTTTCTCTGTTTTCTATCCTGCGTGTTTGTTGTTCCCTCCACTTCCTTGATTTTCCTCTTTTCGATTTTGTACTCTTTTACACCTCTCTCATCTTCTTTTCTCCCTCCATCTTATTCTTTGAATCCCTCTTTCCCTTCCCATGTCCATCTTTGCTCTTTTCCCTTTTCTGTCATTTTCCTTCCTCTCCCTCACTCTTTTTTGTCCGCGTTTTTTTATCCCCAATTTCTCCTCCCTCACTGTCACCGTCTTCTCCTCTTTCTCTGTTTTCTCTCCCGCACTCCATCTCTCTTTCTCTCTCTATGTCTCTCGTCTTTTTGAATGCAGCTCTCTCACATTCCAATGCATGAGTTCACCACAGCCGGCTTTAGGTGGTCAAAGGTAACAAACAATCATCATGAACCTCACCAGCCTTTTATTGTGCATTTGCAAAAACAGATAAAATTAATAAACTGACACCAGTTAGACTGATATTCCCTGGACTGCACAAACAAAAAACTTGACTTAGGGAAATAAATAAAAATACAGAGGTATCTGTTTTTGCAGATGGATCCTTCTTTTCATTATTCATTCATGTCTTCAGCATTTTTTTCATCCCACTCTGTCACATTTTTCACATTCAAACACAAATCTTTATTTACTGCCACTGTTATATTTTACGTGTTGGCCAGTAAACTGGTACAGCTATCGTAGAAAATGTACATGAGGTTTCTTCATCTGCATTAGACCTTGACTTGTTTGCTCACTCATTCATTCATTCATTCATTCGTGCGGATGTTGTCGAAAGCCTGCTCCTATGCTTTGCACCAGATATCGCATAGTATTCATCTCCATTCCTTTTTCACTCTCATTTTCCATCTCCCTTCAGCCCTATCATCTTTTTTTCTTTAAAGATTGGGACTGAATAACAGGTGGTGGCTTTCCCAATATTAGGTTTAAAAGATAAAATGCAGCGAAGCACCCTTCAATGTTTTGGATCAAGGGAAGCTTAGAGAAAACACACTGCCCAGAAATGCTGTAAAAAATGTGTAAATGAGAGGAACTGACAGCTTCGGAAAGAAGAGGTGATGGAAAACATTGGGGGGGAGGCAGGGATTGCAAAAATTCATCAAGAGAGTAATGCCGGAAAAACGCGAAGCTTCATTAAAGTCATGTCGTCATTCATTGCAGTTTTTGCTTAAATGACAGATTTTGTCTCGGTCTCCACTCCTCTCTGAAAAGGAGCTGCTTTCAGATTCCACTCATCTTCAGGGTTTTTGCATTTTTATTTCTGTGCTACCATCTATTTCTTGCAGGAAATAATTGCATCTTTGTGACTCGTTCTCTCTTAGTCTTAATCCTCTTCTTCTGTCTTTTGTCTGACATTCTGCTCGCCTTTCTTTCTACTTCAACTCTTTGGGTACACATGGAGCCTATAACTGTGTGTGTGTGTGTGTGTGTGTGTGTGTGTGTGTGTGTG
>JAOXYL010000002.1:9058476-9069026 GCA_028564955.1 Terapon puta
TGTGTGTGTGTGTGTGTGTGTGTGTGTGTGTGTGTGTGTGGTGGCAGGCCAGAAGATCATCATCATGCTGTGAGAAATACGGCGACCTCGGCACTTCGACCTCACAGACATTAAACTGACAAACTGATATATACCCAGGGAGAGACTCAGATAAAATATGTATCACAGAAAAGAAGGAGAAACAACGTAAAGAGAGAAAAGAAAACACAGAGGAGAAAAATGACACGTTTGATGTTCTGCAATTGAGCATCTCATGTAAAAACAGAGAAATCATTATATAACATTTCAAAAGCATGGCAGCTGTCAGAAGCACACGCATAGACAAAGAGAGGGGGAGAGGAAGACCCAACACACACACACATACACCAGGCCAATATCTGTGGAAAGCAAAAAGTGAAGGAAAAAAATTAAACAAAAATGTCAGGTCGAGAGAGAGAAGTTACAAAAAGCAGAGACCGTGTTAAAAATGCCTTACAATGTGTGTATGTGTGTGTACGCGTCAGGTGGAGGACCTGCTGGTTGCCATGGAGAAGGTGAAACAGGAACTGGAGGTGATGAAAGCCAAGTTGTCATCAACTCAACTCTCACTGGCCGAGAAGGAAGGCCACCTGACCGCTCTGCGCGCCGAAAGGCGGAAGCACCTGGAGGAGGTCCTGGAGATGAAGTAAGAATAGAAAAAAACACACACTTCATTTCTTTTATTTATGTTAACAAGTTCACCAGATGGACATTAACATCGCCGGGCGCAAACTCTGCTGGAAACCTGTCATTTGTCATCCCTCCGAAGACACACCACTGACAAACACACTGTGAAAAATGCCTTTATATCTATTTGCCTGCATATTTGTGGGTCCCTATCCTTTTATTCAGATTGACAAATACTCTTATATAGTGACAAGGCACACCAGACAACATATAAAGAGCGTTCAAACAGCTGTCAGTCAATTTGTTAAAGTCAGACATGACCTTCAACATGTTCCCTGGAATTAGAAGCTCTTCTCGTATCTCCAGTAGTTTCCCATGTTGCTCCAGTGTTCCAGGAAGGTGGTCGCCGGTCACATTGATGCGATCATCACCCGACACCTCATCAGCTCTCTCTTTCCTCTTACTCCCTGGCTTTACCCCTCTCTCCCCTCTCTTCTTTTATCTCATCTCTCTTTCTCTCCCTCTCTCTCTCCCTGCACTTTAAAGCCTTAGAAGTAAGTAGCGTGTTAATGCAATAACCATGTACCGCCGTCTAGCTCTTCAAGTGATTGATTACATACACAGACACCCACACGCACTCAAGAATGAGCGGTAACTCAGTGTAAATTTTAATGTAATTTTAATAGATGGGTTTGCATTTTAAGTGCAGCTAAGAAGAGTCCAGCAGTCCGATGACTCTATGTATTTTCTGTCGTTTTACATCCTCACTGAGACCTTACAATGAGGTCTAATTTAGTGGAACGACGCTTTGGGCTGAAATAGAAGCCAAAGATAATGTCCATGTTAGCATGTCCTGCCTCTTTAAACACACTGTGGGACTATCTTTTACTGTGGCATCATGGGAAACTGCGGGCATGCACTGTGATTTAGTTTCCCTGCTCTCTGTCCTCTGCGTTTTCTACCAACTCTGCATTTCTTTGTTTTTGAATGCGAGAGAGAGTGAGTGTGTGTGTGTCCAGCGGCATGTCCATTCACAGGCCAGGTGAGCAGGTTATTGGGCATTTTATCACCGTAGTAACGACCCGTGTGAATATTACAGGCATCAGCGCTTCAGAATGCGTGGCCTTGTTTTCATATGTGAATTTGCATGTGTATGTGTGTGCACATGTGCAAGCACACACTGATTGATTTATTGACGTCTGACTTGTCCAGTGTTCCTTTTAAGAAAATACAGGCAGCACGATGAATATTTATGTAACGGGCATGCACACACACACACACAGGAGTGGACATTCAGATCCTTACATCGTGGTACATACAAACACAGACCACACAAATTTGCAATAACAACATACAAATACACACACATACACACACACCGACCACCCCACACAGATGCAGGATCAGATTTACGAGTCTCCTGTAGACATTTCAATCTGTTCTACCGTTAAACGTTACTGTCCCAATGGCAGCACTGTGTGTATAAATCTATTGTGGTTAACATGACTGTAAGACTCCAGTCACCACTTAGTCCCAACGCTGATCTGTGGTCTTAGTGTGTTTCCATACACAGAGCATACCTACTGTACAGAGACCTAATGTTTGCTCTGCTCATTTCAACTCTTTTGCTGACCTTTTCCATTTGACATTATGTTAATTAGCTCTTAATACGCCACCTCGCCATAGAAGTTGGGCATCTTAAAACCTCAGAAAAGCTATCTTGTAATGCCTGTGCAAGTGCTTTTTACGCCTGTGATGTTATTCTAATACCAGTATTTTGGTATTTTTTGGCACACACACACATTTGTATTGCATATTGGTGCGTTAAATAAACACAATTTCTCACATTTTCTCCAGTTAAAATCATGAAATCTCAACAGCAGGGTTTACAGAGGGGTTTGTTTCTCCTTTTTCCCTCTCTGTGTTCAAGCAGTTTTTCTGCCTCACCAGTATTGATTGTTTTTTCAAAGACATAATTTAGTTATTGTTGGTACAGTGGTCTGCACTGACGAGCAGTTTGTTTGTCTGCTGAGTGATAGCACTTGCTTTTTCTTGAGTTTTCACCTGTATAGCGATTGTTTTCTTACCCAGCACTCGCAAGAAAATCAATCCTTTCAAGGCCCTCTTGAATTGCCTGCAGGAGCTCATGAAGAACTGTTGCATTCATATGTGATTATTTGACAACTTACTGAAAAAAATACAGTACTTTCATGTTCTGCCTTTGCATAATACATGATATTTTTCAGGCTACAGTAAGATTTTCTTCCCGCATATTTTGAATGTTGAGTATTTTTGTGCCTGCTCCCGCTCAGTGGAAAGTTTAGATGTTTCAGGTAGCTGCTAGTTGTTCCTGCTGTGAGTTATGCACATGACGCCATTGCTCATATTTTTCACAAGACATTAGGGTTTGGTCAGCAAATACGTCATTTGTTTCTGGCTTTCTCCCACATGTAAAACAAGAGATGTTTAAGGTGGCTGCGTCCTGTGTGTCCATATATCTCAGTGTAATGCGCATGAAACTGTCTCTGCACTCACAGGCTGCCGTAACTCTTTGGGGTTTGATGTCTGATTTGTCGGCCAGTTTTACATCGGTGTAAGGTTTAATGTTACTGTAAGAGGTGATATATGATCTGGCATGTTGCAGAGGTTTCTGGGACAGACATAGAATATATTAACACACATGCACACGCATTCACTCCCATGCAGAAATATATACCGACTACAGCTGGAACACTGACACTATGTCTAACTTTCTCGCCTTCTCTTGTTTCCTCCCCTGCCTTGTCTTATTGCTTTACAAAAGCATGCACACACACACGAGCATACATATCTATCTTTGTGCCAAAACTTTCACCATCTTGTTCTATTTGTCTTCTTTACTCAAGCACTATGCTAACTTTCATTCCCTGATGTACTTTGCTGATTTGTGCGTGTGTGCGTGTCTGTGAATATGTCAAGCCATCACAGAATACGTCTTGATATCGGACCAACGAAGGAACAATCATGTGTCTAATTTGCACATAAAATCAAATACAACATCCACAAACACGCAATTACACACACATGGGAACACACACCGGCTCACACTAGTCCAGCGACACAAACTGGTGTCACGTACTACACACAGATACACACATCTGCCCTGCAGGGCTCCAACACAGCCTTTCCCACTGATAAATCATCTGCTGCGACCTTCACACTTGCGCACACACTCGTAAAACGCACACACAGAGACATATTTTCTTTGTGATATACATTAAATATGCACATGCTCGTTTTCTTCCCAGCCCTGTGTGTACTTGTGGGCATGTGTGCTGTCATGTGTTTGTACAGTTTGGAGCATGCAGGTGTGTGTGTGTCTGTGTGTGTGTGTGTGTGTGTGCACGTCGCAGCCAGCCAGAGGAATGTGCTGACGGTGTGTGTGTAACAGCAGGGCGTCAGTTTCCGAAATCCCAATCTGGATGAATTAAAGCCTATTTTACTCTCCGTTGTTCTGCTTTGCTGACATTTAACACACATCTCAACTTCACTCTGCTGCTCTCTCAGAGTTTCTCATACCAGCTCTCTCTCTTACACACACACACAGACACACACATTTACATAGTTCAGGTCTGTGTTTGGATTCATGTAAAATTTTAAAACACAATATTCGTTTTGGGTATTTTTGAGATGCCATAAGTTTCTAAAACATAACTAAAATTTCATTAAAATGGCACAAAATGAGAAACCACAAAAGCTTAACGTCATCATTTACAGCATCATCTGTCTTTAGATCTTTGAGTTGGATAAAGAAGAAGTCTCAGAGGCCAGTCTGTAATAAAAGATTAATTTAATCTATTGTCATTGAGATATTGTCATATGTGATTGAAACGCTTTCTGTTAACAAAGTGACACGCACAGGGAAATTAACCATATCAAGCGCTTGGAACCTCATATGGTTATTGTGAATATTATCGTCATTTCCCTTCTTTTCTCACCACAGAATTCTTAGCAGCTCTTCTCATTTGCTTTGCCTGATAGACTGAGTTCAGGGCAAGGAGGAATTTAACAAATATCCTCACTTGCAGTTCCTCTCAGAGCATTATGCAAAACACAGCCCTCCTTACGTGTGTCCTTGTAAATATTGCAGCCAACAGTGATTGAATTTGCAGAGACTTTCCTCAAACAGCCTGCAGCTTTGTCATGCGGCCTGAGAGATGCAGTTCAGGGTGTTAGGTCCCTTGAGTATTGAACATATTTTGAGCAGAACTTGACTTGTCGAGGAGTAAACAGGGTTTGTGTTCAAAAACGCGTACGGTAAGTGTGACAGTTTTATGCAGAAATGTTGAAGTTATTTTCCAGCATATCAGGAAGTGGTTGAACTTGTGTTCATTTTTCAAGTCACAAGATCCCAGATTCATGGGACGACTGCTGTTATAAGTTGTCAGACGCTGAACAGTAGACAAAACATCTGCATTGATATCATATGTAGAAACAAAATAATCTGAGTTCTGTGGTTTTATACTCAGAACACCCACGTCCAAAGCCATTTGTTTAAATTAATTTAAAAGGAGGTTTAGCAAATATTTCACAATTTCACAACAGTATATTGAATTAGTGTGAATATCGCCAGCAGTTTGGATGTGATATCAGAGTAGTTTGGAAGCAAAGGGGACAAAAAAAAAAAACTAAGACAAGAGAGAAGTTTGAAGGAGGTAAAGATGGGGCAGCAGAAGAGAAGATACGAAACAAGAAGAAAAAAAAGGGTGAAGGGTGGTCAAAACAAGGAGAAGAAAAGCGAGTAAAGAGGTCAGGGCAAAAGTTATAAATCTTTTTTTTTTGGAGGGGGGGAGGCAGTGGGAGGATAATAAAATGAAAGAACAGAGGCAGAAATGTTTTTATGGCAGAGAAAAAAAGAGGGAAAGTGAAGAGGAGAAAGACAGCTGTCCAACAACAACTTAGTCGAGCCAACGAAACTGCGTGATATCCCGAAGAAATTATATTTCCTCCAACTGCGTCTCCTTCGCTCCTTCCGTTCATCCATCAATCTTTCAGGCTACAGTATATTGAATGTATAACCGCTTACATAATGTCCTCCTCCTAACGCGACGCCTTTTTCACTTTGTGCACAAAATTGTCGACTTAATTTATTGGTCATTATTTTTACCAGGCAAGAATTGTGCATTTTGCAGTTTTATGAGTATTAAAACCTGAATCCGACTGGTGCAGCAAATGCCCTGAAATGTTAAATTGCGAGACACTGATTTCTCTGTTTATTTCCAAGGTTGTTATGGAGATTGTAATATTAGCGATGCTTGAACAGGACATTTATTACCAAAGAAAACAGGAGCACCAGAATGAAAAGACCCTGCCATACAGAAGCAAGGGCAGCCATGCACTTCACAATTTTTTTTTGCCAGTGCAAACGGTCAAGGCTTCCAGCAACAGGCAACAAAGGGAGTCACGTTACTTTTGTTTGCTTTAGGTAGGAAATAAAACACGATACATTGGTTGTGTTCTCTGCGTGGGGGAGGCCGCCTCAGGCTGTGACAAATCAGGTGTTGGGTTGTGATTCACTGACATTTTTTGGGCAAAACAGCCAGAAATGCCAAAATCTATTTAGATGTCCTGGAATGGGATCTATGACTTGCCTAAAGGAATGTCAAAATGAAGCTTTGAGTGGATTAAGCATCTAGAGTTAGGACAATTTGAGCCCGTTTACACACAAACACTGTTTTGCGCCACATGTACAATTAGGCTATAAAGAAAGTCTGCTGAAACACCAAGTATCTGCGCTGTCGTCAGCCTCCTGCAGCGAGAGCCTTGGCTGATGCCTCAAGGTGAACACTATAAATTCAATTTATTTCTCCTTTGCTGCTCTGTTCTTTGTTTTATCTCCCGCTCAGCCTCCCCCTAACCCTCAAACCTCTTCCGCCATCCCTCCCTTAATTCCTGCCGACCCTCCTTCACTCCATCCCTCGCTCTGGCATTTCCCCCCTCCCTTTCACTCTTTTTTATCTCCAATTCTTTGCATCCTTCCCGCCTTTCTCTCCTCCTCGCCTCTTTCCGTCCGTCCGTCCATCCTGAGCCTTCAACATCTGTCTGGAAACATCATTATCGCCATGATTTCTGTCTGTCAGGCCACATTTCTCGCTACCTGTCTGTCTGTCTTCGTGGTTGTCACTACATACTGAAACTCATCAGTAATGTGTGTGTGTGCATGTGTGTGTGTTTGTGTGTGTCTTTCTTCATCCCTCTGTTTGTGTGCACGTAGTCAGCAATCCCACTTGCGACAGCAGGACAGCTCTGCCCCTCACAGCCCAGAGAGCCGTTGCTAACAATACATCTGCACATGTTAAAGTCACATGCAAACACACACTCGTGGCAGCAATCCCATCAGTAACATTAGGAGTACATGTTGCCTTCACAAATACGATGCACACACACACACACACACACGCTCATTCGCTAAACCAGATGAGACAGCATGACTGCTTAGAAGCTTTCACTCCCAGAGGAATGCTTGGAGATGTATACACACACACACACACACGCCACACACCACACACACACACACACACACACACACACACACAGTTGAATAAAAATACATCCTCCCACACAAATGCATGTACACATGCTTATGGTGTGCTGCCATAAGCCAGAGACAAGCGCTTTGATCCCCTCAGACAGCAATGAGATTAATCCACAGTGTGCCAAGGCGAGTCTGTGTGTGCGTGTGTAGTCGCTGTATATTATGTGTGTATGACAGACGTGTTGAGAGCTTAGTATGACAAAAAAGGGGCATGCAGTTTTGACACTTAGTCTTACAAGCTCAAATCAGGGCGCCTCAGTCTCCGTCTCCCTCTTTTCTCTCCATTTTTCTTTCGCTCTCTGCGCTCGCCTTTCTTGCCCTCTCCTCTCTTGACTCTGGCTGTCTTCCTCTTTCCTTCTTGTTTTTTTTTTCTTCTTCTCCCCTGTGAGAGGCTGAGGGAGAGATTGAATTGGGAAAATAGAAGCAATAAAAGATGTGCTTCAGTTAGAAGTTGTATTCAAATAACAGGGTTTTCTAAAAGCCTCTGAAGCCTTGCAAACCAGCGATCTTCAGCTGAATATACAGCAGCGGAAAAGAGAAAGCCGGGTTTTATAGTGCTGACTCTTCTGCATTGTAATTTTATGTGTAATCTGTACATGGGTTGCGGAGCTCTCACACCAATTAGGTACACTGAATTTGGCTGAATACGGAGAGGAAAAAGAGGGGGATTTGAAACAAGTGCAAGCAGCCGAGAACCAGAGCGAAATGTTCAGAAAGATGGAAGGGGACCAAACACATCAGAACAAAAAGAAACAAGTGGAGAAAAAGAACAGATAAAGGAAAAAAGGATGCGGCAAAACCTTAACTGGCCTGTTTTCCTCGGCTGATTACAGGTTTTGTGTGCCAGGCCATCAAACAGATCATTAAACAGCAATTAAAGAGGGAGAGGGAGCAATGAAGAGGGAAAACATATCAAAAAGTAGAAAACAAAACATGCATTTTTTCTCAAAGCCTCTGATTGTACGTTACGAGTGCCAGACGATTACATTTCTATTCTGGAAATAATAAAACTGTTGTAGACAGACAGGCAGAGGAGAGCAGGAGGGACTTGTGACAGACTTGAGATTGGCTTGTTGAACGTTCTCTGACAACATGAGATGGATGGAGAAATAGACAGAATTATAATGTGACGGCTCCGATATCAACAGTATAATCATGATTATAAATTACTGCGCAAGTACAATCTAAAGATTCTGCCAATTCTTTTTTAAGACTTTGTCCTCCCTAATGGGAAAGTTGGCTCACAGTGAAGCATTAAACTCGGTGGAACCAACCAGAGAAAGCTGAAGAAAGAAACTGGGCACATAAACGCACAAGAAAAATGAAATAAAACAATGGATTGTTTCATCCAAACTCTGATAATTAAGTCAATCATCAGGCTTTTATTTTGCTCTAAAAATGCCAGAGTTAGCTGTTAAAGATAATGAAAATAATGTCATTCTATACCCTGTTAAAGCTAACAGTGCCTGTTCCACACCAATGTAAAAATGTGAAATTTATTACTGAAGAAATGCAGAATGTTAAAAAAAACTTTATTACTCAATGATTATTTGATTATTTTCCCCTCTGAAGTGTTGAACTACAATAACAGCAAAGCAGTTTTTACATCTGTATATAGTTATGTTACGTGATAGAAACTTTCTATAGTTGTTATTACAACCTTTTTTGATAATTTTGTTTTCATGTTTCAGAGTTTCAATGTTTTCCTGCAATGCCATTTTCACGATGAAGAGTGCATCATGAAAAATGGTGGTAGAGCACTTGTCCATTTTGTCTGGAGCTGAGCGACTTGAACGTGGTATCCCTGAAACCCTGTACAAAGTGTCTTTCTGTCATGTCTAAAGCCAACAGTGTTAGTAAGTCATAAGGTGCATTTACATCCACCAGATTCCATTCACATTTTCAATTTGTGCATATTTATGCTTGTCTGAAGTGGAATAGTTGGCACATCAATAAGTGCAATGCACTTATAATAGTCATAATATTTATGGAACAGTATTGGATATAAACTCACATTGACTTGCATTTTCCAATTCGGATATTCAAATTCAGTAATTTAGTAGCTTTGTCACTTTCTGAACGGCAATGCAATCTGCACAGATATAATCACCTACCTTTACTCAACATTTACTCAAGCGTAGTGTGTTTAAAGAAGTTTCAAATTGGTGTCCAACTAACTTTGCTTGTCTCCATTCACTTAAAATTCCTGCGTTTCTGAGCAGTTTGACCAGCAGGCAGTAGAACAGAGCAGAACCACAGTGAGCATCTACTGTACAGAACTTATTTGTCACTCTCACGTTGTCAAATCAAGAAAAAACAATCTTAAAAATCGTCTTTCACGAACATTTGGGAGTCGCAGGTGTCCATTACTGCCACCAGTTAGTGTTACAGGAGTGAGTTTGTGCTGACAGATTGTAAGCAGATGTCTTGGTCTCTGTAGTGCAGCGTAGAAATGGATTTACTGTAAAGAACCACAGTGAAGACAAAGCTGCATCTTTAGTCACACTCCTCAGTGTCTGTGTGTATGTGTGCGTGTGTCTGCGTGTGTGTGTGTGTGTGTTTGCGTGTGTGTCTGTGTGGTCTCATGGAAAGAGCAAACTCCCGCAGACCCGTGGATAATGCATTTTTACACCTTTCTTATTAGTCACAGTGTGTGTTTTTAAACGTGTGTGTGTGTGTGTCTGAGAGACAGAGAAAGAGAGAGAGAGGTGAGGGAGCGAGAGAAGAGAGTGCTTTTTTTGTAAGAGAAAAAAGGGAGCAAAAAAAAGGGGAAATGTGTCAGGAACAGATCCTCATTCTGTCATGCAGTAGTCCCACCTGCCCTCTCTCTCTCTCTCTCTTTCTCTCTCTCTCTCTCTCTCCATTTCCCCCTTACTGCCTTTGTCTCTCTGCCTCCCCTTTCCGCTCCTCTCTCCCTTCCTCCCTCCCTTCATTCCTCTCCCCCTTTCACGTCTCTTTGATTTGTTTTCCCTCCAAATCCTCCAGTTATTTTATTCCCTTCCCTGTCAATGCTGTTTCTCTCTATGTGTGCGAGTGTGTGTGTTAGTGTGTGTAAGCCTTCTCGCTGTCTTTCTTTAAGCCTCTCTGATGTACAACAGCTCCTTGAGGGGAGCTTTTCTCTCCTTCTCAAACACACACACACACACACTCACACACTCTTATCCTATGCACCAGCTTTAACCTATTTTCCTAACACTCTCTTTCTCTATCTCTCTCACTTTTCCAGTTCTGTCTGATAGTCCCTTGTCCCGTCTTCTCTCTCCATGCTAAATCATTCATATCCAGTGTCTCTGACCCACTTCCTCTATAGTTTAAGGCACACACACACACA
>JAOXYL010000002.1:9233185-9244898 GCA_028564955.1 Terapon puta
TGTGTGTGTGTGTGTGTGTGTGTTCAGATTAGGATGCATTTGGTTACCTGATCGTTTTTATTGTTAGTTTACTCAAACCCACCTCAGATGCTCTTCACTGATTGGCTGGAGGTGATTGCTGTGCTGGACGGATCACCATGGTAACCAAAGCTGCACACCTGAGCTGGTCTGGAGGAGGATAAAGATCAGACAGGTGACGTTTTTCTTCTTTAAGATATTTTATGATTGGTTGAGCTCTCAGTGGTCAGGATGGCCGAGCGGTCTAAGGCGCCAGACTCAAGGATTCACTCCTTCCTGAGAAAAAAGGGACTTCTGGTCTCCGAATGGAGGCGTGGGTTCAAATCCCACTCCTGACACACTTTTACCTGGTCTCAGGTGTTACCCCTGCTCCTTAATGACCGAGTGTGACGTTGATGCAGTCTTATTTATCGACATACTTTTGTGTCACGTGTGAAGAAAGTACGCTCAGAAATCCCACCACAATGACGTGAACCCGTGACGTCTGATTTAGTGACGAAATATGATTTATATCAATACGTCACCAGCCCGGCTAGCTCAGTCGGTAGAGCATGAGACTCTTAATCTCAGGGTCGTGGGTTCGAGCCCCACGTTGGGCGATGACATTTTGAACTCCCACTCACCCCGTGATACTTGTGACTCACAGTGTGTGAATCACTTAAGTACGTTGACCCTGTCGACACAGTTTCATCTCCAGACAACTGTTTGTTATGAACACGAAGAAAAATATTTCTAACATGCACGAAAATAATACTATTTACTTTCGCTAATTACCATTGTGTGTCGAGTCAAACTTTGACCTGATAAAAGGCACTAACAGGCCCGGCTAGCTCAGTCGGTAGAGCATGAGACTCTTAATCTCAGGGTCGTGGGTTCGAGCCCCACGTTGGGCGCAGAAGTTTTAAACCAATGTCGGCATTGTCCAGTGGAGTGAATCCTGAGCAGCAGAAGATCCACTGTATCAGTGAGATGTGTCACATATGGTAATCACAACAACGATTCAAAGATACATAATTTCTAGGAATACCTGCTTTCTGAATACAATAAATGTGAAATGAACCACAATACTGATGTAATTAGGTATGTAATATGTTTTATTGTGACATTACTGATACATAATCTGGTTTCTTTGCAGTTGGATTAAATAATATTGTCTGTATTAGTCCTCAAATGGTGTCAGAAATCTCAGATATGGACTCACTAAAACCTGAACGAATGAAGCCAAAACTATCAGCTTGGCTCCAGTCGAGACCACGAGGAGGTAAATTAGAAAAATTTAAAAAAGCAATTTGTGTCGTCTCATTCTGGCTCACTGAAAATACGTCAGAAAACTATCAAGTTATGTGCCACCATGTTGTGTGTGCTGAGTGTGAAATACTCAAAGACGAAAGCATCAGTGTCAACATCCATTTTTATTATTTTTTTATAAAAATGTAGACCTTGTGGACAGACCAGTTCACAAAAAAAAAAATCTAAATCTAAATATTCAGACTCTTTGAAAACAGAATCACAACATAGAGTCCTTTTATCTAGATTCATTCCCATACATACATTTCAAACTTTGTTCCTTTCCCACGCGCGAGAAACAACCTTTACAAATGAACGTGAGAGCAAAATACTCAAAAGTATTTCCAAAGGGAAACAAATAGATTTTAAAGCATGATGCTGCAAAATACATTCTTTTTCCAGCAGAGACAAACAAAGACAAACAGTAAAATAAGCACTTTGGTCTTCCTCCTCAAGCACACTGAAGATGATTATGCAAGCATTTTTATGAATGAAGTTTCTTTAACTGAGGCAAGAACAGAGATTTCCTGTAAGCTTAACTTCACGTACCACGTAGGATTTACTTCAGAGAGGGATGGGAGCTGTCGACGCACCGTTTCTAAATCCAGAGTTGACATTCGCCTCGACAGCAAACACACAAACTGTGTCGAGGTGTCGAAGTACAAATAAAAAAAAAAAATCTTGTGACACTGAAATGTAACTTCTTTCTTCCATTTAAAATCTGTTTTAAAGTGCGTTTCTTAAATCACCTTGACAAACTCAAAACTGTCCAAAAAAATGTTGCTATGATATGCAGGATCTGCCAGCTGAAGGTGTTAAAGTAAATACAGCTGCAAAACCAGGAAATTCCTCTAGTTTCTGAAAAAAAGCTACTTTAAATGAATATTTTTTTCTTTATGCAAATTGTCGTTGTGTATCATAAACAAATATAGGAGGCCACTTCTAGTCTAAAAGCGTCCAAAAACACTCCCTTATTTCTTTACTCACTTACACGGACATGTGTGCAGCTTTCTCAATGTAAAACTGTGAACAGATCTTACAGGGTCAAAAGTTGTCAGGCTGAGCTCATTAAAGTCAATTAAACCAAATCTCATTCATTTTCCTGAATGCTTAAAACGATTGTTGTATAAAATTAAAAAACAAAAGTTTTTTTCCCCAGAGTATGAGGACGTGTATGTGTGTGTCCACCTACAATACACATCCTCTCAAACCCACTGATAAGAGTTGCGACGTTAAAAAGAGTTAAAAAAAAAAAAAAAAGCATCATTTTCTTTCATGCTGCCTTATTAGGACGAGTTAAATTTCTACATATCGTCCTCGTGTCCATGTTGCCTTTATCTAAACTTTCTGTAAATGTCTCCTGCTCTCGTGTTACTTCCATTCAGTGATGATTGACGTCGTCTCCCTGGTGAGAAACCATTAACTCCGTTAAGACAGTTAAGAGCCAAAGAATAGAGGTTAGTTATAAATAAATGTTGAGCATCTGAAATATTGGACAGTCTTTACATTCCTTCTTGTCAGAAACCGGGAATTACACCAAACAGATCTTAATTTTACTGAACGAAACAAAGCAGAGGTGAGATAATAAAGTGTCCATGTAACTGCAGTCTGATCACGACAAACTCTGGTTTAAAGCGTGAGGTCGTAACAAAACTAGACACTCGTCTAATTTCCTTGTCATGAGAAGAAAAGCACTGGACTAACGCGTGTATTTTCAGATCGTAACAGAGTTTGAAGTTTTGAAACTTATTCAACGTATAAATAATAATAAATTTGACTTTAAGCAAATAAGACACAAAAAAATTTACAAAAACAGATTTTTGCTCCATCGCCAGCTCAACACTTTGCCTTCAGATTTGTGAGTAAAAACTGAACGGCCGCGGACGCAGCTGAGAACCTAAACCATCACGTTAAACATAATAACTTATGCTTATAATAATACTAACACTTGTTGTAGACAGGTGAAATATAGCATCGTTTTGTGTTGTGGAACACAAACATGAAACAAACTACAATTCAAATAAACCCTAAGTCAAAAAACACTGAGTGGGTAAATAAATAGTTTATGAATTGCACAAAGTGGGAACGTTGAAGGTCAAAGCACTCCGATATGTCGAGACCGACGTTCAGTCTTTTCAGTCGCGTCGACCGTTAAAATCGATCGGCGAGTCAGTCGGTGAGCGTGAAAGTCGGCGCCGTTTTCTCCGTTTCACTGTCACGATTTGATCTTCCACAGCTGTGAACGCCAAGAGAGACAAGCAGGGTTAAAGCACGAACCTTCAGCCTGGTCGATGAACTGTTTAATATGAAAAAGTTACATTACACTGAGGGATGGTTCTGATCATTTGTTCTGTTTTCGGTTTGATTTTGAATTAAATGTTCATTTCCCCATGAAGTTCTGTAGACGTATAAACTATTTACGCTGCTCTTGAACTCGACTTGCACTTGCTACCTTCTAGGCTTTTTATAAAAAGTTTCAGTCAGTCAGAAAAAAACATGTTTGTGCCCTTGGCCAAAAAGAAATTGAAGCTACAACCTTTGCAACATCTAATTCAAACAAGCTCTCCCCTGCTGCTTAATAAACTCCTCTAAAGAGGATACAGATTTGTCTCCGGTCAGGAATAAAACAGAAGTAGAACAAATATGTTGCCTCTTTAAGTTACCACATCTTCTGTCTCTGAGGACAGACGAGGGGATTTCAGCTGTGCCAGTTTGGAGTCTTTCAGCGTAATGAAAAAAATGTCGAATAAACCCCAGAAACATGACACACTTACCTTCAGGTTAAATCCTAACAAGTCAGATATGACTCCTGACACGGCGGACAGGATCACCACCTGGGTGATGTTGTAGAGCAGAGGGTTCATAGTCAAACCGTACAACCTGAAGGGGGTGTCTAACTCCTGGAGAGAGAGCGAAGAAATATTATTGAAAACAGTGCTGCAGATTTTACAACAAAGAGTGGACTGTCTGAACTAAATAGTGTAAAGCATCCTGATAATTAAAGAAAATAATTAGATGAGTTGTACAGACAGACAGACAAATTACCTTGAGTAGTTTGGTAGCCAGTTTTAAGACGTTGTTGACCAGCGTCAGCTCCTCTTTCTTGTTTGGCTTCTTCTCCATCTTCAGGTACAGGTTGATCTGAGAGACACAGAAAATCAGTGTTCGAGGACACGTCTGTTTTTGGGTTTTGTGTGCGTTTTGTGTGTATTTTCTGTGTGTGTGTGTGTGTGTATGTGTGTGTACCTGTTCAGTCAGCAGTATGGAGGTGTTGCTGTACTTCTTGCTGGTCTCGGAGCCCAGAGTAACGAACCTGAGCAGGAACAGGGACAGACTGGAGCACCAGATCACCAGCTCCCAGTTATAGTGACACTCCAGGAAGGTTTCATGGACGTGCAGCAGCTGCAGGGAGAGAAGCGAGAAGATGATCCGGAGGGATAGAAACGCAAGTATAAAGTGTTTTAATGCAGCTAAACTCAAAATGTCGATCTCCTGAGGTAACGGGTTCACGGGGAGGTCGACTGACCTGGGCGCAGCAGATGAAGACGACAGACAAAGTGAGCAGGAAGGCAGACGACACGATCACGTCCACCGAGCGCTGAGGACCCCGTCTCTGCAAACACAACACACACAACTTTATTTAGTGTGTTTGACTCGTGTGCATATTAATTTTCGTATTAACTGAACAGTCAGCGGTGATCTGACGTTGCAGAGCACAGCTACAGCTACAGCGGGTGTGAATATCATCAGCGAGGTACCTTGAGGTAGGAGCGTAGCGACAGCCACATCTTGATGTTCTGAACTTTCTTCAGTCTAAAATGGGGGACTTCAGACTTCCTGGCTCTGCGGGCTGAAGTCAGGTGACCAAACAGCTTGGCGAACAGCAGCCTCTGAAACACACACACACACACACACACACACACACACCCCGACATTAAAAGATGAACAAACCGAGTCTTTGCAGCGATGCCATGAAAAGCAATGATTCAGAAAGTCTTTGTCTCACCTGTTTGTAGGTTCTCTCTGCTACGCTGAGCAGGAAGAAGAAGAGCCATATAAGGCAAACCCGCACCAGGAAGCTGAGCGTTACCATGGTGATGACCATGGCGTCTGATCCGGCCCCGCCTCCCAAGGCCACCGACAGCAGCTCATTGGCTGAGAGCGTGGTCAGCTGATCTATGTCGCGATACTGAGCCAATCTGAAGGAGAGAGGTGAGGATTGAAGTGAGCGAAACATTCAACACTCAAATATCTGTACTTTGAAAACTCCTTAAGACTATTAAACTCTGTCACTACTTCTTTGCATTTGCACATTTCTCCAGTCATTTTTAAAAAAAAAAATTTCTTGGCTGTTTGAAAAGAGATTCCACTGTTCAGCAGTACCTGTACGCAAAAGGTGTGAGGCCGAGCGTCACTGAAACCAGGTTCCCAAAGACCTGGTAACCGATACCAGGAGTGTAGAGATTCACCTGTGCAGAGAGGCAGAAAAGTAGGAAAGGTCTGTGGTTACATCTGTTGTTTTTTATTTTCTAATTCAATTTCAATAAAATTCCACCACTAGCTCAGACATGGCCGCTCACTCTGTTCATGATCATGCCGCTGATCTCCAGGACGGACATGTCGGCCTTCTTACACTCGTTCCCCTCCCACACTATGGCGCTCACTCTCTCCAGGCCGGGGTTGGAGCTGTGCAGCCAGGGCACGTGACCCTGAGGGAATAAACACACACCACAACATTCGCGTTATTATGGACCTGTCTAATTACTGCAGTCACTTAGCTTTGTAGTACTGGTTGACTGGGGACAGAAGGAAACCCAGTGAGCAGTCAGAAGATTCAGACTTTTTTTTTTTTAAAGACGTTTATGCATAAGAGTGTTCACAGACCTGATGGAAAGGGTCGTCTCTATATTCCTTTTTAGCGGGGGGACAGACAGGCGTCCCTCCTCCTTCTCCCTCTGCAAAGACACAGAACCACAACAATATTTAAACCACTCCACAGAGCTGTTTATATATTTGGTTTCATGCCAATCTAATCTGATTTTCCGACCTGTCTCTGAGGTGCAGGACGACCTGCACTCAGCACAGTGCAGGAAGTCCTCCCACATCAGGTCTTCTGTCTCAGACTCGTGTCGAGTGCTCTCCGAGTCCTGAGTCCTCAGACTGGAACATCTGGAGCTGCAGCTGGTGCCGGACTTCGGGACATCCTGACAAAGGCGAGGATTGTTAGTTTTTCTTTTTTCTAAATGATTAAATGTCTTTTAAAAGTGAATGTATTTACCTCCACAGCATAGTGTTTCTTGTAGTGGTGTGTATTTTTGCGGTTTCGGAGTGTACAGTCACTGTTCATTCTTTCAACTCCCCTGCGGAGGGCGCTGTAGGACGCTTCAGGGTCCTCCTCGCTGGACGCCTCATCTGATGCTGGCTCCTAAAACAAACAAACAAACAAACGAACAAACAAACAAAAACGTCAGACAAATCCCAGAGAGACATTTGTTTGCCTGTCTAGTGTCTTTAAATCTGCCAACATCTTTTGTTCAGAGTCAAACAGATCAGTGGTTTGATCAGTCACCTTATTGCTGCTCGCCAGCATCAGTCCCGTGCTCCGGGGTGTGTGAGTGTGTGCGGGCTGGATGTGAGAGTTCCAGCACACCTCGTCGGCCCTGTTCAGCGAATCACACCGCTGCTCGTGGAGCTGGAGGCCCTCTTCGCTGCTGCGATTGGTTACCCGTCCGTCTAGCGACACGTAGCCGTTGTCCGTCTCCGTCGACTTGTCGATGGACAGCTTGGACTTCTTAGACCTGAAGGAGGAAGCAGGGAGGGAAGGTAGAAGAAAAGACGAGAGCAGAGGAGATCGACAGAAGAAGAGAGACGTGTACAAACGGACAGATTGAGACGGACAGATGTTTAGATTTAGCAGGACGGTGAGTTTACTAATAATAAAGTTCAGACTCAGAAGCAGACATGCAGCGAGGTAAATCACTACAGGATGCATTCGGCACAACAATGTGGAACATTTGAGAGAAAGTGTTGCATGAAACTCTGTATAAGTTAATAAAGGAATGGAGGGTTGAGTATTGTAGCTACAGTATCTTATAACTATAGTTACTGGTCATTTAAATCAGATTCTCACTGAATTCCTCCTCACAAACTGGAATTCTTAATGAAGTGAAAAAGGTAAACAAGAGTAAATCAGAGAAGTAATGAATGGATGACTGAGAAAAATGGACTGACAGAGCTGGAAGTGTCTCACACCGAGTGCTGAAGTGAGTGTGACAGATAATCAATAAATGAAGAGACTAAATCAGGACTTATTTAGCGCTCAGAAACGTTCCACACTGTTGCGGTCGGCTGAAAGCTGCTCAACGTAGGAGAGCATGGGGAGAAGAAGTCTTAACATATGAGTCAAATTATTGATATCTGTTTAAATTTATTGTGAGAAACTCAAATTCACTTTATTTGTAGGTTAATTTTTTCCATGCTGAGAATGACGCCCCATGCCTCTTTTGAACGCAGCTTGGTCAGCAAATCATGCGCATTAAAATCAGCTGCAAAATCTCTCCACTCTTCACTGAGAGCAGCGGAGCTGAAGACCAAAAAACGCTTCTGCTGCAATGTTTCCGTAGCACAAAATCAATAGTTGTACCAGCAAAACATCAACTGAATTAAACGTTGACAAAAGACCTTTGAGAAATAACCGGGACGCTCAGAACAGAATTTATCTAACACGAAATTGGACAAACAACAGGAGAGGAAGAGATGTTGCAGCTGAGGAAGCCCAGGTTAGGTCTGAGGCGAGGCTGAGATTCAGTTTTTTATTCTGTATTTCTGTTCTTAATCCAAGCATCATAACTTTTTTTTAACCTTTTTTAACATCATAACCTTACAAAACAGACGTAATCTGATGAATTTTACATAAAAAGCTAAATGAACTGAACTGAACCCCAGCCCCGTCTTTGTACATCAGCTCGTTTTAGGAAGATGGGAAAAGAAAATACACACCCAGCTTTACAGATATCATGCCAGAAATCTTGGAAGAGAGCGCCCAGGCTGTATGTGGTGCTGGCTGAGTGGGAGTGTGGCGCCCCCTCCTGTGTGTTATCGGTAGTGCTAGACCCGTCGCCTTCCCTATGCACCTCCATCTGAGATGCTTTCCTCAACTTCCTTCGGTTTGGAAAGAATAGAGGGTGGAGAGAGACTTAGAGTGGACCTGGAGACTGAAGATGTGAAACTGCAGCAGTGTGTCCATCGGGAACCTGCCTGCATGTTATTTTATTTTAATGTCTCAGAAAACTCAGGTACCCGCTGGACACAGTCACTGATGCAGTTAAAAGACAAATTCTACAATAACCCTCTTTTAGGTTGTTCATCTGCAAAAGTAGATATTTCCAAAAAAACGTAAAAAATGTAAAAGCTTTCCAGTGTCAGAAGAACTTTTAATGGACAATTGCTGTATTCATATAAAGTACATAAACTTAACTTAATTTAAATGTTTTATAAGGCCTTGTAAAATTTAAATCATGTTAAAGGAACAAAAGCTCAAAGTAAAAACATTCCAGATTTTAAGATGTGATTCAGATGCATCACATTTGAACATAAACCCTTTTTTAAGAAGAATTTTACTTCAATGTCTACTTTTGCAGAATATTAAAGGTAGAGGTTAGATTGTCCAGAATTGCTCCTTAAAGATTTGATTATAAATAAAGGGCAAAGAGAAGACATGGATGACAGAACTCTTGTCTTTTGGTTTTAAAATTAAAGTGCAGGATAAATCAGATCTTCATCTATTGTAAAAAATAAATAAATTCATTTATTAAAAATACAATAATTGCTTATTTTTAAACATGAGACTGAAATTTTACTGTTACTGATGCAACTAAATATGGTTTGGGATCGCAAGGCATGTAACCAAATATCACCAATCATACTACTTTTCAAAACAATCGACTGACTGGTCACAAATGAAGAGTGAAATCTGTGAACTGCTGGTTAATGTGCCCAGCAGATTATTTATGCATTTCCTACCTCAGAGACTGATTTCTCTCTTTTTGTTTATGAAATGAAAGGTCTGTCAGAAAGAGAAAAACTGATGGCGAAAAATGTGCAGAAGAACACAATCAACTGTGTGTAAAAATAATTTCACCCTTTTCATTTTCTTTTCTCACTGAATGTCCTTGGAGCGAAAGAGAACCATGACCCCCGCCTCCCTGAAACTCAAAAACCTTCCCAAACCCTTTCCAAAACTGTGGCATGGTACAATTTTCTTCCCGTTTGAAAATTGTCTTAATGTAAACCTCGAAACGGCAGCCAGACGACAGAGAGAAAATCACAAACTGCGTGTCTAAAAAAAAACTACAAAAACACAGCAAGTGAAGCGAACTACTTTCTATTTCCACACACAATGAATCCCATTTGGTTTTAACCAGTGACTTCAGATGTATCATGGAGATATTTCCTTTAAGATGAATACGCCCATTTATGGAACTCAGTAATGATCTAATGACTTTGAAACGGTGAAAAAGCCTCATTTTCTGTCTGGTAATGTAGATACAATACAAAGGCTTTGTTTCATGTGTTGGTTCTAGTTCTTGCTCATAAAAGATCCTTTGAAGAGCTGAACTGACTAAATTGCATCCATTTAGAAGGACTGAAACGCTGTAAATGAAGTCTAAGAGTCTGATGGGCGTCGATGTCGACAGACATTTGTGGAAAATGTCTCCATGATAAACATGCTTCTGTTCAGTTTGACTTTTAGTGAAAGAGAACTTGGCAGAAAGCAAACAGCGAGGACAAATACAATCCAGTGACAGAATTCATATTCATTCACTTGTTTCCAGAAAACCATCTTCACTCCTTTATCTCCTGCTTGTTATCTCCATTCTCCTCTTTATATGTCCCAGTGTTTTCCACAAGGACGTTCTGAGTGTGGTGTCCTCTGATGTTTTTGTTTTCATCATACTGTCCTCCTCTCTCACTTCCCTAACTCATCTTTATTGCCCCCCACCCCTCCCATAATGCTCTCATGTCCAACAACTTCCCTCCTTCCCTTCCTGCTTCTCTTTTTCTGTCCTTTGCTGACTTTACTCTTTCTCACACACATTATTTCCTCCTGTCTTTCTCTGTCCTTACCTCCGTCTCTTCCCCCCGCTGCTGGAGGCAGGTTTTGGGGTTCTGGTGGAGACGATCTGACAGTGGACGGTGCCCAGAAGCAACATGAGCCAGATGGCTCCGAACACCTCGGTGGCCGGTATCCCATGAGGCTGAGGGATGGTCACGTACAGGACTGCAGCTGCCACTGCAGGAGAAGGACAGACAGAGAGAGAGAGTGAGAGAGAAGCAAGTGTTCATTATAAACATTTTCAACATGTGGCTGCCAAAGACCAGGTTTTTCTCGCAGGTTTGTGAACACAAAAAACGGCTTAAAGTTCAATGAATACTGCCGTTTTCTTAAATTCATCAAGTCAAAGAAGACAATCCCACTGTGAGATTTGTGCCTGCAGGATGTGTCAATAAAGCTGTTTCCACCAAGCAGTTGAGATCAGTTCAGTTTAAAGGCGGCGCAAGAAACTCTGAAGTCTCTTGATTGTTCAAGTAAAGACAGAAAATGTTCTCAGTTCACATGAAGTGGTTGAAATTCATGATCATTTTTAAGCACCTGAAGATCACTGAAGTGTAAGAGCCAGAAAAAAAGGGAATGGTCAAAGTTGTCATATTCAAATTAAAAGTGTGCTGATTGATTCACAGCATCAACTCATACATTCAGTAACAGGCAAGAAAATATTCAACCTTGAACGTGCTAACATGTTTCCCATGCGTGCCTTTTGTCTCAGTCTACCGTGTTAAATACGTTGCCGTTACTGTGGTATTAAATTGAAGACAAGAGGTGTGTGTGTTTTTATGTGGGGGAAGTGAGCAGGAAGGGCGAAGAGCTGGAGAGAGAGATGAAAAACAACAGTCTGTTTTCGTCAGGACTGAAAAGGGCATCACGATGTAGGTGGAAAACACTGTGCAGTGGTCTTGAAAGTGTTTGTGCAGCAAGTGTGTGAAGCTCCGTGGGCGTAGCGCGGGAACAAGATTGCGTGGACAGCATGTGTACTGGAAGACAAACAGCAGAGAAGCAGCTGCTGAACATCTTAAAAACTCGTGTTTACACGAAGCTGCTGGAACCCCATTGAGCAGAAATTAAATGCAACAAGCGATTTTACAACCGTTTTTTGTATTTAATGAACAGATTTTGGCGCATAATGTCCGAAAAATGTGATATCTTCACGACACACTCACCTTGCAGCAGATAAAGAGCCAGCAGTAAGAGGAAAATGGCTCTGGAGGTGACCTGGATCCACCATCGATAAAAGAATGGGAAGAAGACGACTCTGACGATACCTTTCCTGGTCAGTGACGTCCACGGACT
>JAOXYL010000002.1:9256916-9267400 GCA_028564955.1 Terapon puta
CAAACAGCAAAGACAACAAAGAGTGTGTGCGATTTATCTCCTTAACTTTCAGATAGTGAGAGGAGGAAGAAAAAAAAAAGAAGAAAAGAAAAAAAACACTTATGTTTTTGCAGCGTCAGAGAGAACAGTGAGACAGGTGTGATCTGCTCCTCAGAAAGACGCTTTATTCATTCATGACTCAGTGGCTGTCGTCACTGGTGCGCCTCTGCCCAGACAAGCTCAGCTAGACAGACCTATGTGTGGTGACGGTATACCCTCAGAGAGACTTTGTGCTTTAATTATTTAAAAGAAAACAACGATTTTCTGCTCCTAACCCAGCTTCTTAGACTTCTTACAGATCTGTAGATTATAATAGAGAAGCAAAGCTGGGGAAATCTGCTATTTTCAGTTGACAATAGCTGCTTGTCTCACGCAGACAGCAGTGTTTAAAGTTTAGACCTTTAATTAAAGTTGCTAACTTCTCATATGAGTCATCTTCAGCACGATCTGATTCCAGTGAAAGCTTGTGTTGCTTTCTTCATCTGCCAGGTGCAAGCAGCAGGTCGGAGACAGAGAGAGACACAGGCAGGTTCGTAATGGTATGGCCGACAGATGAAAGGGAAAAAAAAGCAGAGGAAAAAGCACAAGTAGTCAGAGAAATAATAACAGGCAGATACGATGGGCAGAAGCGGTCGAAGAAGAGAAAGATGGGGTCATGCTGACAGACAGAGAGGTTTGTGGGGACAGAACTGTAAGCTGAGCGCTGCAGAGGAGGTGGGGGCGGGGGGAAGCGGGGCAGCACTAGAGTCCAGCAAGAGGATCTGATATCCGAGACCATGGAACAAGACGACACACAACACCGGCCTGGTTTCACACTGTGCCGAACGGCCCGACTCTGCTGCTGCTGCTGCTGCTGCTGACAGCGCTGAGGATGCTGCTGCCAAAATGCAGTGCAACAGTCTGCAGACAAAATACCAGAGTTTTGTTTTTCTACATCTTCTGTCTTTTTTTTTAAGGGAGAAAAACTGACAAAATACGTCAGAGCCCAAGATAAAGCAATATCTGTGTGCTATGCCAGGTGATAAGTTATAAGGGACTGCTGCCAAAAAGATCTTTGAGCTCATTTAGAAACATCCAAATAACAGATTGTCTACCACGGAGCCCTGACGACTAAAATGTTGAGCTCAGTGCATATTTAGGTTCTTTATCAATAATCTTTATTTATGCAACATTATTATGAGGTGTCATTATGAGGCTTGAGGGTGCAATAATACACATGGCAGAAAAAATCAAACTCTTTGACCTTGCATCATTTACATGTGCCGTCTTGTACTTTTAAATATTACCTTCACTTAATCATTTAGCGTATCAAAAGCAGTGAAGGTACTCTGTGGGCATCATATTTTGTCCATTCATGGTTTAAATATTTACCAAGTAGTATATCATGAGCCATTCTCAACGTTAAGTTCATTTTGATAAAGCTGTAAGCAGATTGGCTGTCACTTTTTTTCAAATACTACATATCTGACTTCAGAGGAACAATATCTATCAGTTTATATGGGCATGTACAACTACATATCACACAACCAAAGCTTCATATTTGGGTTAAAAAAATTTATTCTTTTAGGGGTCAAACATTTTTGATTTTTTTATGTATTTTACACCCTTCTTATTACTTGCTATGTGTGTCTTTAAGCTTTTTCTAAATCACTTAAAAAGGATTTCCTGTCAAATCTAGAGACACTTTTTTTTGCCATTAGCCACATCGTATATCGATGCACATCTGCACGCCCATGTCTGTGCCCGCAGACACACACACAGCTGGACTCGACTACATGAAAGCCTTGATGCTTTTTCAAACTGCTTATTAAATTCAAGCAAGGCTCTCTAGAGTGACAATTTATTTTCCAATGCCTCCATGCAATGCTGAGTTAAAATATTTAAGAGTAAATGAAGCATTATAATTCAATCTCATGTTATCCTCTTAAATTACTCATGGGGTATGAATCTTTTAGAGAAATGCGCAGGGAAAAAACCCCAAAAAACGAAACAAAAACAAAACAAGCACAGATATTTTGATACAGTTTGTTTCTTTTCTTATTTGTGACATGCTAGCATGGAAATGCAAGAAAGTTAGTACTTACCTTTTTCTGGTACCACACCACTGCATCTTTTACTTTGGAAGCCATTTACATTTCCCTTCTCCTGGCCTAGGGCATCTTAGACTGAGAACACAAAGCGAGAAAGAGAGAGACAGATCGGTGTGAGTGACGGAGTAATGAGGAGAGAGAGAGGACTGAGGTCTATATACCTGCTGGGAAGGTGTGTCCTGACCGCTGACGAGGGAAGGGAGGGAGGAAGGGAGGGAGGGGAAGACGCACACATAACTACACACAGACACGCAGGGTTATGCAGATTTAAATAAAAGGCTTAAGTTTGCCTTTCCTCCAACATGAAACACGAACTAACACACAATTTAGGTCTTCTAATCTTCCTGCCTCTGAATCACGCACACATTAGTAATGAGGCCAGTCACTTTTACATGTTGTCTCCCATGACACCCGTTCTCCAACAGAAACAAAACACTTCTATAAGCCAGACTGGGAATAATTATTGCTCTGTTGGTGGAGGTTTGAGCTGGTTGAATCATACTCTGACACACACAAATACACACTCCCAAGAATTTTCCAGGGAAACGTTTTGGGAACTGCCCTTGGATCCTTTGACAACAGGTAGTGGCCAGAGACATTGTAGTATTGCAGCATGTTGCTTTGAAAACATTCAAAGGCATGTGTGGGTGGGTGGGTGCAACTACCCTGCCTCCATCATATAATAACTAAATCTGCCACCCGGCAACTAACAAGTTATATCTCGTTTCGTCTTCCACGCAATCTACTGCTTTCATAGTCATGACTGCACCTCTTGTCGAGTTCGCTCGCCAACACCGATTAGCAGATCAGATTAAAAAAAACTTTTTTCAGAGCTCTTAAGAAATTCTGAGTAATTGACAGATCTGACAGATTTTAGTAATATATCACACTGAATTTTTTTTACATGCACCAAGCACAGTGTTGTGATAGTTTTTTGCACATTACATGATAATCGAACATTTTTACTGATCAATTTGCTCAAAGACAAATGAGCCCAATGACCCTGAAAGTCTTATCAAAATGTAAACGCAAACTGATTTACTTGTCTGGCTGACATGTACACTTTGCTTGAAAAATGTATGCCAGGTAGCACATCTTAAATTTCCAGTTCAAGGAGGATAAAGCACATTTCACTTTTTATGCCACTAACTCACATCTAACTTGCTCCATATGCCTCCACCAGCTGAAGCGAGTCTGTGACATCTGATGATATCCATGACCGGCCACCCTCAAACTAAAACACATGTTGTGTCACCATAGTTCGATTATCAGTATCTGGGTCACCGATTGGAGGGTCGCATGACAGAGTGCCGGCATGCATCCATGACTGGCGTGTACATTAGCCCTGCAGTGTGTCAGTGTTACAGTCACTGTGTTATTACGGTGAAGCTGCCTGTGAAACAGGATCTCTTGGTGGCGGAGGCGATGCCTGTTTGTTGTGGTGCTTCAAAGTGACTGACTCTGAAAATAACAAAGAATTTTAAAAAAGTTATTACTTCCGCATTTAGAACCAGCTGGAAACACATGAGTTCATCTGAGAGCTCCGACTGCTTTTATACTCCAGGTTCAAACATTCATATTTGGGCCGGTGGAGGTTGAAGAGGAGGTCGAGGAGAAGATGATGTGGTTAATAAGAAGCTGCGCAGTGAAAAACGGGGAGGCCTTGTGGTTAGCCACCCTCCTTCCCTTTTCTCTCTCTGCCTCTCATCCTTCCTCCTCGGTCTCTTTTCTATTTCTCTGTTACATAAGTGCAGTTTTCCTGCTGTGTGAGTGGGAGGGATGAGGGAGCTGAAGGGATGGAGAGTGATGGAGGGCATCGGCTGCAGGCCAGACTGACTCAGGGGGCGGAGTCAGCTGAGTCCCTGAGGCTTATCAGGAAATATTACCCAATCACATGGAATATTACAAAAATAATCGTTTTCCCCTTTTTGAGATAGTGTATTAGTGAAGTTCGACATTTCCTCTTAGCCTTTCTGACATTTTTTTCTGAAGTTTGAACTCAACATATGACACAGCAGAGACATGTGTAGGCATGTTTGAGCTGCCGGCCCCAGTCTGCAGGGTAATCCATCCCTAACACTTGCACTTCCTGAGAGTTTCATACCAATGACATTGCTTCTTAACACTTCTGCTCTGAGAAGAGCTGCTACTTTTGAGATATCTCCCCAAAACTCAATTTTGTAGCAGTTTCACTGAAATGAAAGCAACATGAGTGAGATCATACTGTGGGACCGTTTGACAGCTCAGCAGCTTATCAGCCACCAACCAAAACCGCAGCACTTTACACACACGATAAAGTCTCCGCCTCAAACAAACAGAGGAGTACTACCATGAGTGTGTGAAGCCGGTTCAAGCACAGCGTGTTGAGAATGCGAAGTTCAAAAGCAGGGAGGAGAGAAAATGTTAAACAGCGGCCAAGTGTGAACGCTTTCTACGTCAAGCACAGAAGTCTGCTAGGTGTATTAAGAGAACATGCACACACGCGCATGCATGCACAAAATCACCACCTGACTAATGCACAAAACTGCAAAGAATCCAGTTGCTATTACTCTAAATGCTGCATGCACGCTGCTCATAAACCACAGAGAGGTGGGTGTATATGCATGTCTGTGTGTGTGTGCGCGTGCACTTTTACCCCACAAGGCAAGAGACATTTTTAGCAACAGGAAGACAGTCTCTTGCTGGCTGTTGTCTACGATTACGATCACTCCTCCCTCCATCTTTCACTGCTGCACAGCACTACTCCTGACATGAGGCTTTGCACACTTTGTTGTTCTCACACATGCAGGTTTCTCCTCTTTGTGTGTGGTGGTGAGACAAGCTAATGGGTTTACAGAGTCCATAAAAGACCTTCATATTAAAGCTTAGGTGGAGAGGCTGAGATAAAGGCGGGTGGAGAAAGGCATAATGGACAAAGCAAGAAAGCAAGAGGAAGGACAAACAACATGTGGAGTGTGAGAAAGCGAGAAACGTCTGCTCTTCTCTTCTTCCTCTAATAACACACAGAGCCGGAGGAGCGGTTTCACACACAAGTGACACAACCATCCAAAACACACATTCACACACTTTTCTCGCTGCCCTAACTCAAGAGACTCAGACGGTTTGGCTCTGCAATGAAAAGAATAAGGATTTAAAATATTCATTTCATTGAGCGAGTGACTGGCTCTCCCGCATACCAGAGGAGGAAAGCTGCTTGCACGGTGAAAGCCTAAAACTCGACTCATTTTTTTGGGGACAAAATAGATTAACAGAGCATTCCTTTACTCTGGTGCTGCAAGTGACAATAATTTTCATGTGTTGTTTATGTTTATGTTATGTTAGATGAAAAATCTTCTAATGCAGGCCTTTTTCAGAGTATGACATTCAGCTTGATTTATCTGACTAACAGCCCAAAACACTTTTCATTTAACTTTTGTCCATTAAAGAATGTCTTTTAATTAGTATGAGAAGATTAAGATTGATCAGGAACAGTCATAACTCCTGTGGGATTCATTGAAGTTAATGGAATATGTAGTGGGGATGTGAGATCAACACAAGGTCTCTGGTTCCTGCAGAGCAACAACAACCAAACAAATGACTGTCATATTGTGCAAGAGCGAAGCAACAATGGCAAGCATGACAAGAGAGAATAAAACAGACACTTATCCAGACAGACAAACCAAACCGGGAACGACACCCAATCATTAGTGGAGCTGGACCACAAACGGCGATGTTTTCTGTTTCTCTCTGACAGCTTTAAGACTTCTGCCCAGGCATAGACGTGCAATATCCCCCCCCCGAAAAAAAAAAAACCAACATACAAAAAAAACCAGGCAGAACCTCCCTGTTCAAAGCCTCAAAATCCCTCCATCATTCACTCAGCATGATGCCAGCACTGATTCACACATCGTCAGACAGAAAACACAGACGCAGACGATTGCCTAATAGGGGCTTCATGCGCGGGATTAGCGGTAAACTGCAGGGGTTATTATTTATGTTGGAAAACATAACAAGAAGAAATAGGCTGGGAGTTCTTTCCTAACATACTTTTTTTTCCGAAACCACACACACAGCGTTCCAGAAATACACTGTGGTAAACTAAAGAGTATTTAGGGAACAGAGGCTAGACGACACACACACACACATTATAAGTATATCTGGTCTCAGGATTCACAGACGTCAAAAGCAGAGCTGACGCTGTGTTTTTGTGTGAACCTCTGAGATTTTAAGAAAACATTTTCAAGCTGATATCATATATATTTTGCATTTGCGCCCGACTGTTTTTCCATTCATGTCTCTCCGGTTCATTTTCGTACTAGCAACTCCAGTAACAACTGGTGTCAACAAGAAAGCTTCGTTCACAAACGCACCCCATTACAAAGCTCTCAAAGAATTTAACAACTTCGATAACAACCACACACACGAGCCCACACACAAGCCCACACACCCCCCCACACACACACACACACAAAGAGACCCTTGCCAAGTCTGTCTGACCAGTGGTCTGTCGGAGCTGACCCATTTAGAGAGAGAGAGAGAGAGAGAGAGAGAGAGAGACAGAGAGAGAGAGAGAGAGAGAGAGGGAGAGGTCAAGTAAGACAGTGTGTATTATGTAGGCCACATTTATATGAGAGCTCTTTTTGTGACTGTGTGTGTATGCGTGCAAGAGAGATTTTGTGTGTGTTGGTGTGTACATGCATGTCCTTAAGTTGGCAGGAAATGACTGAGTGTAATTAGCCATATGTCTCCTGCAGCGCCTGTGTGAATGTTGATGTGAAGGAGGTTCGGTGGCAGAGGACCGTTGACTTTCTGAGTGCTCTGTGTGTGTTTCTGTGTGTGATCTCCATGTTGGCTTCATGAGGGGTAAGATGAGGGTTATGCATGTAAAAACTGATCCCTCACTCTCCTAATATTTAACATCTTTGTTATAAATGAATATGCTGTGTATGTTCGTATATCTTTCGGTGTTGAAGTTCGAGTTGTTGGTGGTCAAATGACACCCATCGCCTGTGCTGAGTTTCTTTTCTTTTAGAGTAGAGAAGGAAGTCAAGCAGAGCGGGTAGATCGTCAGAATCTGCCAATGAGAGTTACACGAGGACAAACTGAGTGAGCGGTTCTGCATTTATAAAATTAGATATGTCACTGTTCTGTGAGCTGCCTGTTAAAGTTTTACAGCTGCTCACAGTTCTTATTTCTTATCGCTGCATGTCAAAGTTGGCTCAAGATGAAGAGTATTTCATTGCTTTAATCACACAACGTCAAATCTGTGAACAACTGCTCCCATTAGAAACTTATCTCACTATTTTCTCAGATAATTGTCTACAAGAAGACTAGACTATTGCAAAATGCCTCTTACAGTTTCCAAAAAGCCCCAAAAGGCCTGTTTGTTTTGTTTTGTTTGTTTTACAGGAACAGTAAAGCCCCCAAGGATATTCATTTTATTATCATCATGCATAACAAAAAAAGGAGGGAAATCTGAAGAGAAATAACGGAAACAACTGATTATTTTAATGGTGGCCACTTAATTTTCGGTCACTTCACGTCTAATCATTGACTAACTGTAAACGTTTTCTCAAAAGCCTTTACAATTTTGGGCCTTTATGGGCTGTGTGGATAAAATATAATGTTATGTGTGTGTTATTTTGTTGTAGTATTGATGTTATTTTGTTTACCACATTTACATACATGAAAGAGGCAGAATATTAGAAACCCTTTAGTACAATGCATTTCAACACAACACCACCCACTACGACCTCAACAATAAAAATGAAGTAGAATTATAGATCACCTTCGATCACATCGGTGTACTTAATGGTGAGGCTAAGTGGTATATACAATAAAACAAAAAAAAAACCTATTCACAAAGCGTTCTGAGATAAAATAACTATAACTATAATTATGTATGTTTTGCAGACAAACCAATGACATTCATCATACTGAAGCAAAATAATATTAAAAAAAAGATGACCACCAAATCAACCTACTGAAAAAACTGTAACCAAGTCTGACATTGATCTTTTAAAGTCTCCCTCGACATGCTAAATATTGGTCAGTGTTTTAGCTCGAGATGCTTAGTCACAGACAAGACATTTTATTGTGAAAAATCTTAAACTCCATTTACTCTCCAGAAACACAAACAAAATCACGTCTCAGTGAGTGCTGAGAGTGAGGGTGTGGCGAGTGCGCGCGTGTTTGTGAGTGTGTCTAATGGAAAGTGGGTGTGTATGTTGAAGTGGTGCGCGTGATGAGGATTTTATTTTTTTAATAATGGTTCATAACTTTTTATATAATTGGTTATGTAACCTGCCACGCTCTGACTTTTTAATCTGACTCCTTGCAGCCTCACAAACACACACACACACACACACACACACACACACACACACACACACACACACACACACACACACACACGATTCTTGATGTCTCACTTTATTGCAAATGTCTTGGGATAGTTTCAAATAAGCGGTTCAATTTCATACTCAGTTCCAAGTTGTTAAAGTGCCTCATTAATGAAGGCCTGACTCCGACAAATCTCCTGCTGCATCTTCTCTCTTCTAAAAAATAAAATTCAGATCGTCACTGAGGTAAATGGCAAAAGAGAGAGCTTATATTCAAATTTACCTCTTAAACATCTTGATTTCTGTACAGGGTTTCCCACAACATTTTACCGTGGAGGCATGCCCGAAACAAAGCGCCTTCACTGATGTCAGACGAAGTCATTAGATTTTATTGAATTATAACGACGCTCGGCTCATTGAGCTTCAAGGCCAGCTCCATCATCGCACAGCAAAAGGCCACACACGTATCGGCTGTGTAAACCGTCATCCTGGAGATAAGACGCGTCAGGATCTATCTTTGTATGTTCGCTTCACGGTCGTTAACCAGAGCAGGGTTCGGAGTGTTTGGAGTATAAAGATTAACAAATGGAAAACAGGTACGGCAGCCAGAGATTCAGCTGCGTCGATACAGAAACACAGATCAGACCTAAACCCTGCTGCCTGCAATAACTTATTTCCTGGAAAATAATAACTGTGTTGGAGGATTTTTAAAATGCTATCGAAGGGGCTTGTTTTTTTCCCTAGTTATGCCTTGAAAATACCACATTGTTTCTACAGAAGTATCTTAAGTTCAGCAGAGCAGACAAGAAACACAGTAAGGTCACTCGGTTCAGTGTACGTTTCCCAAATCTTGTGATGTGTAACTGTACACGCTCCTTCATCCCTCCATCGGCCGCAGCGCCGTCAGAGGTTTCACGAGCTGAATAGACTGAAATGAGCCGCATCAGGTTTTAAATTTAAGGCTTTGCGTGATGGGCTCCATTTGCTTTCTATATGGAGGCCAAGATTACTTGGATAGCTCTGAAAATGCCTCGCCATCTGCTGAAGAAGCCTCCGACCACGGTTCGCAGGTGGGCGACCTTCAGGACCGTGAGAAAAGCCACAACTGACGGAAAATAATCAGCGCGGGTTAAAAGGCAGCCACAACAAAAGGAGAAAAACAGAAAGGTTTTAAACAAATAACAGATTATTTTGCTTGTTTACTGAAAGTCCGTGAACTGCTTGGTTTGGCCCGAAGAAGCAGAAAGTGGCAGTCAGACAAGTTTAGATGGAAACTGAGCATGAAGCAACACTCCTCAGGGCACTGATCTCTATCAGAGTTGGCCACAGAGCTGCTTTTCAGATGGACAAATTACAGAGTCATACTTTCAGAACAGAGAAATTCTGAGTGGAAAGCACTTGTTTACGACTGTTGCCTTTCTCTCAGCGTAATGCCTCTCTGGGATGCCTAATGAAAACATGAGCACGAGAGGAGACCTCCTTCATGAGGCTGGTAACTCGTGATGTGTAACACTATCGGCTCTCTCTCGCTCTGGGTGCTCTATATTTCATGATGGGTGCAAGTTACATCTCTGAGCTGGGCCCGGGGGGCATGTGTGAGTGTCTGTGTGTGTGTGTGTGTGTGCGTGTGTGTGCACGCGCGCCCGTATGCCTACAGGAAATATGACGCTGCTCTATCGAGGATGGAGGGTTGGAGGTGTCGGGGGTGGGGGTGTCTAAGAGTGAGTGTATGAAAGAGAGGGGTGGTGGGAGGCAGAGACGGGGATCATGTTGTCCGTCATGTAGGGTGAATCCCTGACAATCTCAGGTAACACCAAATGACACTTCACTTGACCTATACAGGGCCTGATGATATAGCAGCGCACACATGCACACACAAGTTAGTTAATTATTGATCTGCAGTGTCATACACATGTAATGACTTTCTTTCTTGCCTCAGCCTCTTCGAATAAAGCCAGACAGACACTGTATGTTTTTATTAACCCTGTGCTAACTCAAGCAACACAGGTGCCCAAAGTGATTTTGTCCATTTGCA
>JAOXYL010000002.1:9304424-9320736 GCA_028564955.1 Terapon puta
CACACACACACAAGCAGCCTTGCTGTCAGAATAGCTGTTTGCTGCTTATTGATTTCCCATGTTTCCTCTGGCTGCCTCTCTCTCCGTCGCCCTTTTCAATTGTAAACTTAACACTCTTACGCTGATTAAATTTCTGACTTCCCCTTGCCGACTATGTCACTCCCAACATTTGCAAACTTTACACTCTGATTAAATGCCTTACTCAACATTACTGAAAGCCTGCTCTCTGACGAGGAGAGAGCCTGCTCGTTTCTCTCTCTCTCTACCCTCTGATTCAATAACCCACCCTGAATCCTGGTGTGTCTCTATTATGGTAAACACACAGGATTAAACACAAGACACTGGAGCAAAACAACTGTAAGACACACTCTCTCTAATCAACTTTCCAATTCTTCCCAACACTACGCTTGCACTGAGGAGATGAACCAAAATTATGAGGATGCCTGTCCACTCCAGAGGAAGTACGAAGATTGAAAGAGCAAGTTGAATTATCCATCTGTGATTTGTGATTCTGCAGCCGCAGGCTACGGTATGTGGCCAAAGCCTCGCTAAGCCCTTCAAATGTCACAGAGTGGTCGTGGCATACCAGCACAGATACGCTGCGAGGCTGACCGGAGCTTTAGGACAAATCAAATCAATCAGAATAAAACTGCCGCCCATGAATACATGTCGGCGTGTTGTGTGGGCGGTCCGCAAATAGATCACTACTGTCAGAGGGTTAATAAAGAAGCTTGCCATTCATAAAGTGTGCACAGACAAGTACACCAAGCAGAGATACACCTGTAGGCTGAATGAAAGAGGGAGGGAGAGAGAGAGAGAGAGACGGAGAGACGGAGAGAGAGAGGGGATGGGGAGGGGGGTCGTCTCAGCTTCTCTTGTTACAATCCTGGCTACGTAAGGTCAGACTAAATAAACCCTGAGCACAAATCCTCCATGTGAGGAGCAGCACAGAGCAAAGGTCAACCTAATGACAGGGATCAAATTCTCAAAGAAAAAATAAAATAGCTACCACCGCTGTCACACTGCACTATTTTGGGCCTTTTATTGCAAGCCCACAATATTTTTTCACACCCTCCGGGATGCCGATTAAATGTTTGTGCTGTTTGTTTGTTACAGACATGATGATGGTATTTAAATGCTTAACTTAAGTTACTGTAGACGATCAAAATATCACCCTCACAGTAACCATATCATATCCAAACACATCACCCACATGTCAAGTACAGTTTTTAAATAGGGTTAGGGTAAAAAAATAATGTTTTCAAGTTAAATAAGTTAAATATAATATCATACAGGCCTTAATATGATAGATAAGTATGTGAAGGATATGAAAGTATGATCGAAACACCAGTAGAATATATGGCCTAGAATGCTCTATTCTTACATCACAATTTTGAGAACTTTCTAGCAGTTTAGAAGAATAAGTCCTGATGATACGATTAGTTTTATTACATTTTAATTAATGCAATGTGGATCTAAATAAGTAGTATAGAGCAGACAGGTGGATTAATCTATTAAAAACTGTTTGCTTGTTATTCGCCCTGGTGCTTGCTATAGAGGACACTGTGCTAACTGAAACTACACAAAAAAGGGTCAAACTGCACAAACCTGCTGACCCAACAATCCCACTTTCAATTCACAGGTATATAAAGCCAAGCCACAATTAGATGCACCATATTTTAAAACTTTTATCACTGTTTGACAGGAAGAAGAAAAGATTTTTTTTTAAATAAAGACTTTTAATACCTTTCATTTCAGGGAACTAATTTCAGTGCTTTGCAAAACTTTTCTTGATCTGCACACACACCATGATACACTGAAGCCCTTCAGAAACAAAACACAAGTGGATTTTCTGAGCTGATTTTCATGAATATTCATTGGTCCTTTTTTAAAAACACCTCTGCTTTTGAACACTTTGAAGGCATCGCCATTGACAAAACGCTTTCAGCCTCATGTAAATCACTCAGTTCACATGTCACGAGTGTTCCCACCAACCTTTAATTGGCTGCTTGACTGCTCCGTTCTCCCTCTTGATCTCGTTGATCACTTTGTGCTTCTTCTTCTCCTTTTCTCTCTCTCTGTCTTTGACCTTCTTCTTCTCCCTCTCCTCTCGGTCTCTGTCTTTCGCCTTGTCCTTGTTGCCGTGCTCTGGGGAAGCAGAAAGGAAAGGTCTCAGCTCTCTACTGTGGAAATATATTCGCATTATCACTCACATTCATCTGCTTGCTGACACATTTCGATTTTTTAGGAACTCAACTCTTGCCAAGTGTTTTACTTTGGCCATGACCCTTAACGTTTCCTTAATCTCGTTGGTCTTCCTCCCACAAAATGTTTGGCTTTTCCTTCCCTGCTGTAACTCTCTAACTCTTATCTCTCATGTTTCCTCAGTGCCGTAATTACCTTTCAGTTTCCTTTAAAACTGCAGTAGTCACTCTGCAACTTCACTCATAACCTTAAACCCTCATCTCATCTCGCGCCTCTTCCCACAAACTTGCCGCGCTCCCATGTTCTGCCTCCACTAGCTTCAATAAGTCCTAAAATCCTCCTTCGCCTGTTGACACCGCATGGGAATATTACAGATTGAGGAACTGGAGTGCACTCTAATGCAGCAGCCACTGCAAATCGCTGTGGCTGAGAGTGCCAGTTTAAAATGTAAATATCACACCATCACACACACTTCTCTAGTCGTTGGAGTGTTTTCTAGAAAGCCAAGCATGTCTCAGAGTGTGGGGATGTGAATCAATGCCTCTCACCTTCAGTCAAGTAGAGAAAACCTCACCTTTCCTAAAATAACTTCACTTTACCAAATATTTTCTACCTCTCCTCCTTTGACTCTTTATTTCCTTTCATTTACCAGAAAGAAATACGAAAAAGCCTCCTTTATTTTTCTCCCCACATTAGTTCTTATGCCGATTCTTTCTTTCTCTTCGTTTCCAAAGAACTTTTTTCTTTGAACTCAGTCAGATCCGTCTTTAAAAGGAAGCTGTGTTTTCAGACTGTTCACTCTCCTGTGGACGCGGGGAGTGGGAAAGTGAACACAGTGGGGTTGGACTCGCTGTTTGCAGGATCAAAGGAGAAAATTCTTTGAAAATAAAAAGGCTTAAAGGAGCAGTGGGAGAATTAGAGGTACAGTACATCGATACACACTTTTAAATGATTGTATTTAAATCAACACCGTGGCATCTTTGGGTTTAGCGGCTTGATTTTCTTTGCTATTTAACATGCAAGGTAGTCATTCCCATCCTACCCTGTAGTTACTGGGAGGAATGCCAAGAACGTTAACAAACCATTTTAAGAAGTCTTCAAAAATAAATGCTGTAAAATTACCAGACACGGTACACTTCCTGGTGGAAAGAAACACGTTTGAAAACATCAATTTAGCTCCACAGGAAGCTGTCTACAAAGAAGGGTTCACTCAGATCTGCTGCCAGATTCATAGAAACATGTCAGACCATGCTGAAGTGGTAAGATTGAAAAACTTTTCATGTGGAGGCAACAGGGGATAAATTAGCCCAGGTGGCTGACCGGCTCTTAAATTCACTGGATGACTTAGAGAGATGGGTCTTTCCCTTAAAATAAAGACAAGGCCATGCTCTGGCCTGAGGGTCACCAGGTTCAAAGCCATCAGCAGCTAAAATGTAATTTAGTGTTTGGCAGGGCGGCACAGCACACAAACAGAGGTGAAAATAAATCTCAGATCAATGGGATCCATGACAGTGAAACTTCTTATCGACTTTTGTTTTTTGACTTTCTTGCAGCAGCCGGTTTTGAAAGAGGGGAACACAGCAGGTGGTTTTCACTGTCTGGATGATCACAGGAGAGGAAACACTTTGAAAGACAGAGGGGCCAGGGGCTGGTAGTTTGCATCTACTGCTGCACCACTACCCACTGCTATCAAACTTTTTGGAGTTGGGGAGAAGAATCATAACACATCATCAAACATTTCTGTACTAATCTTCCTCAAATCATACAACTTTGTTCATTTAACTTGTATTATGCTGCAGGGTGGTGGTTAATACTGTAGCCCAGCCAGGTTTGAATTTGTGTTAGCAATGCGATAAGACTGGCGACCTGTCCAGACTGTTCCCTGCCTCTCGCCAAATGCATGCTGGGGTACGCTCCAGCACCCCTGCATGACCCTGAACATGATGAGCTGGACAGAAAATAGATTCTGTTGAACTTACAAATGTTAATGTGAGTCATGTAAAGGGTTTTAATGCAATTTCATTTCATTTATGTAACTTCTATTTAGTGTTCATTTCCATGTCAGGAGAACCTGATTTTATTGCTGTTTCTTTCAATCTCTGGACATCTTTCTATTTCATTTTCTTGCCAATCTAATTACCACACAGGATTGTGCAAATTGGGGCTTCAAAGATTAGACATAGTGAGCTCACTGCTGTGAACGTTACAGCTTGGAGGTCGTGTTGATAAAATGCTGGATACTAACAAGCAAATAATTTCTGCAGTAAATAGAGTCTCGCTGTGGCAAACTGAGATGAAAGAAAACAAACAAGTAAAAGCCATACAGGTCTGTGAAGTGCATATTGATAAGTGTAAAACAATCAACACGTTCAGTTTTCTTCTTTCATCCGTACACATCAAGCTGATAGGGGAGGAAAGATGAAGCTGGTCAGCAAGATGAACAAGGCACAAGATATTTTCTTATCAACATTGTTGGAAAACTACAGGTAAACCTGCCCTCTAGGAAAATCCTGCAGCTCCAGATGGTCAGTCCACCCCTGCTGGTATGGCAAATCCATGCTTCACCATTCAAGCTGATCTCAGAATAATTTAGCAATAAGGCTTTGACAGTCTTTGGCACTCTACTGAACTGATATTGCACATGCAGAGTTAAATGTCTTGTAATTTTAGGGACCGAACAAATGACCCGGCCAACACTAACTTAATTGGGTGCTGATTGCGGATGAGCTTCATTTTCTCTGCCTCCCTCTATTCGCTGAGCACACGATTGCAGACAAGCGTAAGCATGCTGCATTTACATGTGAACAAAAACCTAAATACAGCAAATCAGACATTTAAATGATTCACAACAACCCAACTTCCCCAATGTCCCCGAGTCATGTAAACCCATGTTTCCATGACTTGTTAAATGGCTAGATGGTGTTCAGAACAATTAGTGGCAGCCTGTACACCAATAGGAAACAAGAAACATAGATTTCATTGGTGCTTGCTGTTTTGAAAGTTGTTTTAAAAAGCGAGTCACAGACACAGAAGGCTTGGAGGGAAAAAAACTAATCATGAGAGATGTGACTCCTTTTTTCAAAACAAGCTGTTTTGCATCAGCCTTAATCTGTGGCAGAGATTTGGGAATTTTACACAACGAGAGCAATTTAAACATCAGCGAGTATTTCAGTTTCTTTATTCAGTTCTCATCTATCTGAAGTCAACCAAAATGTGAGTGGGATAATCTTTAGGAGAACTGGATTTGGTTATAATTATAATGTCAGGCTGCGTGCAAATACACTGGGTGTCAGCAACAGGTCGCACAGCTGAATACTTGTTTCTGTGTGGATAAAACGACCTTTGAGTTTAACAGCACTTTCTCTCTTCTTCTCCTCGTTCAGTCTAACTGGTCTTTGCCCACATGTTCACTCCATTTAGTCAGGCCCTGTGTCTCTTATTTCAATACCAAATGTAAGCAGGACCAGAAGCTCCCTGACAGTTTATTTCGGCCTCGCTCCAGCAGCAAACCCACCACTAATACAATATTACTCTGATGATGTGATACTCTTTTGGACGCCAGTAGGGAAAATTCATCCCTTGCAAGAAGGTCAGGGCAGCTTACAGGGTGCTGCCAGGAGTTGCCCCCTTTGGCTCAAAGACTCTTTCTAGTGTCTTGTGTCCTCCTGTGGAACAGTATTCTCAGCACTGGGTCAGCCTCAACATATCACAAAAAAAGACTTGAATCAAATTATGCATTCTTGCTGTCATCTTTGTCAGCTGCAGCTGTGACACAGAAGACTGACGTGCCATGACCGGTTCTTACAGGAAGGTGCAGCTCAGACCTTTTTAATCCTTGAAACAGTTTGTTCAGGATTAATGTGTGTTTTCCAGCAAAGCTCTGCTCCACATTCATATACTCCCTCATCTACAAATTTGAACACACTCAAAATAATTACATCTCCCCTGTGAGGTCCAGAGATGAGCATACTGTATTGCAACCTAAATAATAGAACTGCAGAAGCATCTCTAAAAATATGTAACACACCTGTATTAACTGTTTTAAAATGAAAATAATATGCAAATCAATGTGTGCTTTTGACAACAGTAATAACACAAAACAAATTTACTTCTAGTACATGCATTATTTGTTTTAAAATCCCACTTATAATATTTAACGACAGCGCTCAATTGTATTTATTTGAAATACCAATATAAGGCCTGTAAGCATAGCAGACACAGCCTATTTACAAGACTGTGTTTTCAACAGTGTGTCTGCATGTGTGTTTGAGGGCTACAGGACAACACCACGTCTCGTCCTAGTGTTTTTATCGACTGCAGTGGCTGTTGAGAGCATGTCATGACCTCTTAAACTACCGAACTGGAAAAGGGTGACATCATGCACCCTCACACACACACACACTTGCATGTGTCCACTCGGCGCTTCCGCCAGCGTTTAAACACTCACACACAAATGACATTTCACACACAAACGCACACATGCTGAGGTTTTGAGATGCTGCTTTAGTGTGACAATGACAAAACACCCACAAAGAACAAATAAAACACAGGAAACCAAAACACCACAACACAAGGTCCACTATGAGACGCTGTCAAAATCAATATGAGTGGCTTCTGCATCGTGACACAATCAGTCGTTTAGAGCCACAATGAATAGTATCTAGTCAATTTGTTGTCAACTATTAAATTTATTGCCAAAGATTTAGACTGACTTCCACTTCTCAAATTTGGATCTTCTGACATCTTGTGGACCAGACAACTAGTCAGTTAATGATTAACTTCATTAATAGCCAAAACATGAATTACAGTTATTGTGGAAACCATAACAATGAGTCACATGTGTGCCCATGTATTCAGCATTTCTTTATTTTATTATAAAAGAAAACTCAACTTGGCCTTTTATGAAATGGATGTATATTCATCTTGTATCCCCTGATAGTTTTAGAAAGCATCAAATAGATCTTACATGGTTTATACCCTACTTAAGTTAAAACTTAATAATGTGTATGATAACAGGAATATTGTAATATTAAAAATATATATATACTTAACATTTTAATCGATGATATATCCTCTATTCTGTTTTAAAAGGGTGCATGACTGCTCCAGCTGGGTGATTTTTTTCCCTACTTAAATAACATGCTCCACCACCAGTGTTCACACTCAAAACAAACTAAACATAAGGACCTGCTCTCGGTCAATGGGCGCCGGGTGTAAAAAAATGGCATAAAGGATTCAGTGTTGGGATATACACAACAGTCGAACATGGAGTAACATCAAGCTGCGTCTGTTTCCCATACAGCCTGAGGTTACAGAGGGGGGCGTGGTGCTCTACCAAAACAACACTTACCCTATAATGGCGGGCGGCTGTCATATTGTTATGACAGCAGCGTGTAGTTTCAAGACGCACGTAACCCCGCAGAAATTACAAATAAATAAACGGCAAAACAACGTTAAAGATCGACAAGGAAGCTACCTCAACCGCTGACGCTGACACGACGTATTACGGCTTGTTTCTGCCGTTTATAACGCCCCAATTCGCCTTTAATACGCGACTCTGAATAAAATGAATAAAACGCGTTTTTTTCTGTTGTTACGTCGCTACGTAACAATTCCGCAGCGGCACGAGAGCCGTCGGTTAACAAGCAGGTCGCGCGACTGCTGCCCTGGAACGCTGTAGTGGAGCTCGAGGGTTCACGAGCGGGTGAACAGGCAGCCATATCCCGCAGAAACATCGACTAAACTGCGCTTTACAGCCACTCAACTCGATGTAAACCCCGTCTGTAACGGTTCATTTTATGTAAGAGCAACCTTCGAGTGGTGTACGGGTTCCTGAACGACGTTTAGGAGCGCATTTTCTGTTTTTTTCTTTTCTTGTCTCCCTCTCTCTCCATATCTTTTTTTTTTGAGGCGCTAGTCCGAAAACGGGACAAATTAGGAGGCAGACTGCTGCACGCTCCGGGCCACATGTTCATGAACCCGCTATGAGCAGAGTCACTATAAAAACAATTCATAAAAATGGCAGCGCTCAAGCCTGTTTAAAATAAACAAAAGTCAAACTTTGTGAATTCGTGTGAAAATTAAGAGAAAACACACTGTGATGGCCTACCTTTCGGTGGCAACATGACCTCCCCATTTTCTCTCCTCACCGCAGAAGTGTTGTTAAATCTGCTGATATCGTTGTTGTTGTTGCTAACGTTACTCCCGGGTCCGGAGGTCAACAACAGTTTATGTTTCTTTTTCTCCTCCACACCTCCTTTCCCCTTCTCCCTCTCTCGCTGCTTGTCTTTATTCGGTTTCTTGGGTTTGGAGGAGGAAGGCGCTTTGTGGAGGAAGAAGTCGCTCTGTTTGAAGACTTTGTGTGTGTTTGCAGGCGGCTGGGATACGCCGGGAGCGGGCACCGGGTTGCTGCTGTTCGTCTTGCCCGAGCTGAGGCTCCACAACCCGGCGTAACTCTGCTGCTTCGTGGGCTGCTGGAGTTTCTCTCCGCCGCCTCCCACTCCTCCGTCCCTGCTGAGTTTCTTCGGTTTAACGCTCCGCTCCTCCACTCGGACCTTCTTGGGCGGCGACGGGTCGAAATCCCGGGAAGACTGAGAGCGGTTGTCGGGGGCCGCCTTTGCCTCCGTCGGCTTGGCGAGCGGCGGGCATTTGGCGGAGGCGACCGCCGGGGCTACCGCAGCAGCAGCTCCAGTGAGGTGAGCGGAGCCCAGCGAGTCAGCCATCTTGAGGCTTCTCTCTCTCTATTTACTCTCTTTCCCCAACGGCCGCTGCGAGCAGGCAGTGAAGGGGCGGGGCCGCGGCGGAGGCGGGACTAAGACTTGATTGACAGACAGGCAGTGGAGGGGGCGCGGTCGCGGTTTAATTACCAGGCGGAAAGTGAATGGGGCGTGGCCGAAACTTGAGTGACATGCATGTTGTGGAGGGGGCGTGGTTGATGTCTAATTAACAGACATACAGCGAATGCTGGGGGCGGGGTTAACGTTTGATTGACAGGTAGCGAGGGAAAATTTGGAGGCGGGGCTTAGCAGCTGTATTTAATGTTGTTGTTGATTTTAGAAGAAGTATCCTTGATTTATCCCACTAGGGGATATTAAGGTTTTTTCCACTCTGTTTTGTTTACACACATTTTACACATACATAGAAACACACGCATGCACATGCAACTGATGGACAGATGCCAGAGTGAGGGTGCCAAAAATCATTCATTTGAAGTATGAAATTATACCATCATGTATGTGTAAAATAATTTTTTTTTTATTTTAACTGTAACATCCATGATGATGTAATGTTCTTGATTTATATTATTGAGAATAACAATTAGCTGCACATTGAGTCTATTTAATAATGCTTTATTCCTCATCTAGCCTATAATAAACACATAACAGTTATAGACAAATAAGTGTTCTGTGTTTCCCCACCTATCACTAGCTAGATGATTTTGATGATTCAACAACACATTTCAAAATATTGAGTTTTATTTGCTTTAGTACATTATCAGGATTTAGGTTTAGTTTTACATTTGGATTCCAGACTTGACTCTTGCACTGTGCAGTCAAAACCGTCCCTACAGTGCTTCAGGGAAGGCCAGAGATGATTTTGAAGTCCTTTGAGCACACACAGTGAGAGGTGGTGTGCACATTAGTTCCTGGTTGTTCAGTTTGAGAAGGGGGCGCGTCCACTTTCGGCTGTATGTTTATGCTGCTTTCCTCTGCAGAGCACAACCTCTAAAACGCACCACACTACCCACAATGGACAGACAGCACATGTAGACAGAGGTGTGGTGGTGTGTGTGTGTTTGTTGAAATGGAAATGTGATCATCAAAGGAATAAACTCACCCCTCTTCATCTAATCTTCACAACTGGATGAATTTATCACAGACAGAACACATCATTATAGAGTGGCGCGAATCCCCCCCAGCGCTGTTTACACTTTGATTTATTGAGATGAAAACATTTTCCTCTCTCAGACTGATTGGCGGGGCTCTCAGTGCGAGGCCTGTCAGTGTGTGACAGCCGAGCGTGAATGCTAAACATGATTAGTGGCCGCGCACAAGGCGGGTTGTAAAGTTACAACCGGCCATAAACATCGTGTCAAGATTATTGTATGATGCAAGAGGAAATCTGATATCTGAGCGGCCCAGAACACCAGGGAGGAAGTGTGTGTATGTGGAAAATATCTAAATCTGCTCAAACACATTTTACTGTATATTCTTACAGAGCTGACAGTTTTCAATTCCTTCAGATGGAAACGCAGCCTGCTGTTACTGCTCACATATACTGAACACTGATTGGCTATATTTATAAGCCATTACATAACATGTTAAACTGCTCCATGGGAAAACTGAGGTGACCCAGTTAAGATAGCAACCTGGCTTAATTTATACAACAGAGAGTGTGTGTGTGTGTGTGTGTGTGAAAGAGGCTGTGTATTCATATTTTGCTACTCTGAGCTCGGGTGTGCTACACAGCGGGAAACTGCATTGATTATCAGGTCATTAAAAAACAGAGTACAATAAAGGAGGAAGTTAGAAACTTTCAATGAAAAATGTAATAACTGTACTGTGATTCGTATTAACTTATTAACATTTTAAACCAGGTACCATCTTCTAGACTGTCATTTTGGTATTTTTCTTGACTGAAAACATGTTGAAACAATTGATTCTTGCTCTAAAGTTTTTTCATCATCTATTTAAGTTATTTTTCTGCATGCTGTCAATTTTTCCAAAAAGCTCACAGAATGAACCTGATCAAAGGTCATTTGTGCTGGAAGCGCATTTGGGAATGTACCATAGTTTGACCATTTCGGGTCAACATTACAAAGCCTTTTGTTATTAGACTTTAGAAAACAGCAAAAGCTCCAGATTTGACAGACTGGGTAAATGCAACAATAGAAGATTCAGCCACTTATCTGTCACATATTTCTCAATACATGCAGTGAACTGTGACAGCTTCTGTGTCATTCTTCTTCCATCGAGGCTTAAAGTGATGTTTCCAGCTCTTAGTGCAAACTAGGAATTCATCAATGACCATGATTCATCTGCATATTTATTTCTGAGTATATTAAGCCAAGTATAAATGTATTTGGGTATTTGTACATGAAACTGCATTTTGGAAGAAAATGTATAGTTATATAATATCTTTAGTGAGTAAATACTTTGTATATTTAGATTCTTAACGCAAAATATAAATCAACTATTATGATGCACTATTATAGGTCAAGTTCCCAGCAGTAATAAATCAAGTTTTTAAAGTAAATACCATCTTTATTATCTGCAGTAATAAAATGATGTATAAATGCATTTCTAATAATAAAGTTGTATCATTTACATGAGTCTGGAACTTAGAACTTAGAAATCAAGACTTTTATTTATAAGAGAGTACCCTTTTTCACTGTGGTGTTGCTTTAGTATAACATATGAATACTTGTACCACCTCTGGAATCAGATGCTTTTTTCATTGATTATGTCCAGTGAGGACTGATATGATGCCAAAGACAAAGTGAATACAAAGTTTTGTATGCATGTAAGAACCGTAATGTTCTATATAATTAATCTGAAGTGAGCTCTGGCTAAATGTGAGCAACGGCAAATAATCACAGCCCGTCGTCCCACCTGCTGGGCCTCTCTATGTGTGTAAAGTGAATACAAATATGACACCCTCAAGGTCTCTGTGTAAGACAGTGTTTGTACCACCTGTGGTGATTAATTAATCGCCATATTAGTATGTGTGTGTGGGTGTGCATACATTCGTCTCTGCAGATTTTCCAGGTGTGAAACAGGATCCCCTGCTGTGACCCCTCGCACGCACACAGACAAACACGCACGCATTGATTGGCATTATCAGATTACAGGCAGACCTGTTAGCCAGTTGGAGACAGAATTAAATGATTGTATTTCTTGTGGCTTCAGAGACAAATTAGTGATTTATTGAACACTACACTGCATTATATGGTGAATTAAAGTTGCCCATGTGCACAGACACACAGCATCATCTCATGCAAATAAAAACAAAGAGGCGTCTTTACTTATTGTTCATTTTTACTGATTGATTTCTGCAACATACAAACACTGTGTGTGTGTGTGTGTGTGTGTGTGTGTGTGTGTGTGTCTTATGTGTGTTTATGTGCGTGTCTGTGTGTGTGTAAGGAGGGGCACAGGGTTGGTGGGGAGAGGCGGGGGGGTTCGAGGGCATAACGAGAGTCCCACAGGAGGCGATGGGCAAGCAGCAGCGAATCACATCGCTCACGCTCATCGCCGCTAATGATGATTAGAGGAGAGTGGAGAAGTGGGGAGGGCGGGCTCTCACTTAAAGGCACAGGTGGGCTCTTTTCTGAGATCGAGGCTCGTGTGCATGTGAAGGGGTTTGGTAGGTATGTGCTGGATGAACAGAAAAGATATGGGTGGGGGGGGCAGCAAAACAGATAATAAAGTTTAAAAGCCTCATTCTCAACACATCTCTCAGTTTACTGCCATGTTTTGTTACTTTTGAACCACTACAACAAGTTGGAGACGCCTCGCTGAAATCAAATCGATCTGCTGGCATATAGACATGTTGAAAAAGGCAGCCATTTAAACATAAAAAAAAAAAAACAAGAGAAACAAGGGTGGGCGGGAGGGGGATAAAAGAGTAGAAACAGCAGGTGAAGTACGAAGAAGAGGAAGAAGAACATTATGAGATGCTCCACATCCAGCAGAGAGAGAGAAGCGTTTAACAAAAGTATTTAAAAAAGAAAGGTGGAGAGAGTATGTGAGAGGGGAAGAGGAAAATGGGGGTTTGGGTGGGGAGCAGTGGACTTGTGACGCAACAAACGACCGCGTATACAAAAATAACTTTTAAAATACCATTTACAAAAAAAACGACCATTATTATTATTATTATCACCATCATCATCATCATTAATATTATTATTACAATCTTATTCGAGGCCCGTTGTAGCTATGTGAAAGGGCTGGCTTGCTCGATGCGACCAATTAAGGAAAAAAAAAAGGAAAAAAATTCTTTTAAGCATATAATTCGAACATAAGAGATAAAAATAAAACAAACCCTGAAATATTTGCCGGAAGCCAAAAAAAAAAAAAAAAAAAAGAAAAGAAAGAAAAAGGGCAGCAGAATAATTTACAGTTTGACTTGAAACATCGTGTAGGGAAGGAATCATCATCATCATCATCATGCACTGACTTTCTTACATCTTCTGTTAATAAGAATATTTAAGAGATAGCAGAATGAAATCTGAAATATTATATACTTAAACTGCCCTGTACAGTTCTTTATCTTTATAAAACAATGCATATACTGTATAGTTATGGTGGCTAATGAAGAGGAAGTTAGCAGAGAGCAATGAAAAAAAAAGGTGAAAACAGTAGTCCTGGGTCCCTAGCTGCTGTCGTCTTAATGGATCTCTGGTCTCACACACACACACACACACAGAAGCAGGTACACTTGGATTTTTTTTTTATGAAGATGAGAAACCACACAAGTCCCGTTCTGTAGAGAGTTTTTGGGAAGCCAGACTTTACATTAATGTGTAACATCCCTGCTCTCAAACACTGAGGTTTATTGTGCAAACTAAACTGGATGCTAAAGATAAAAAAAAAAAAGTAAATAAAATAAAAGAAAAAATAATAAAAGGACTTGTATGGTCATTCATCTCAGGGCCTGAAGAAGACAGCACAGAGCGGAGGAGGGAAAAAAGAAAGAAAAAGAAAGCAAAGACAGCTAATTTGAGTCCCGAGTAAAAGACCAAGAGAAGCCAAACACACACAGAAAGAGAGAGAGGGATAGAGAGAGAGAGATGAAGCAGGACTGTCATTGGCTGTCTGCTCCGAGAGGCGGACTAAGGCAGGCTCATGGTCCCAGCAGTGAGAGCCAGAGTCACAGAGCTCAAGAGTTTTGGTCATTGCACGTGTCTTCAGGACGTTTTTTTAAACTCCGTCCTGCCTGGAAACAGCTCAACTCTTTGTTTGGGTATCGTACAAATTTCAGCTTTTTCGGTCAAATGGATCTTTGCTTTTCACGGCGAAACACTCAAGAAGGGAACATCACTCTTTGGTAATCCTGCAAATCATCGACGCGTGCAGCCTGCGACAAGCTTAAAAAAGGTCTTAAGCCCCACAAAAATGAAAATAACTTCTAATCCCTATTCCTGGTAGCAATCAGCTAGAAAACGATCAGGCTGTTTTGCCTAATTCAGTCAATAAAATCCTTCAACAGCTCGCACCTGTCTAATACATTATGTCATTGTTTACTGAACCCTTTAAATTCGGCTGTTTCTGAATTAAGCTTTGCTGTTTCACACCACGGACACGGCTGTTAATGTGCACTGCCACGTAATGAGAAGCCGCTGAATTCGGCCACTGAATTACACATCTCATTGGTTTAATCAGAGCAAAAACAGCAGGGTTAAAACAATTATTAACTTTGGGTTACAAATTAGCCAATCAGAACTTCTCCTCTAACCCTGGGCAGAAAAGTAAAGAGGACTATTTCCCAAAATGTCTAATTATACCTTAATCTGCAGAACAGGACTCACACTGACCCCTGCAATGACCAAACTATGTCCATCTGTGACTCTGGTAAACAGGGAGGCCAGCGTGGATACATTTAAAGCTCTAGAGCTGACGTTCCTGCTGCTGACACAGGAATAAACCCAGCAGGTAACTGTGACGCAGAGAACCAAGAAAAAGTTGGTCAGTCAGCTCGAGCACTCGTTTCTACGCTGATCCTTTGTAATGTAGCACCAGCACACAGAAAGAGGGAGAGAGAGAGAGAGAGAGACAGAGAAACAAAGAGAGAGAGCACCCTGGCAACCCGTACATACCCAACAGAGGAGGTTGCATCATGGGTAACAGATTATCTCGGTTCGCTTTGAAGATTGTTGATCATTCAGTAGGAGGAAGCAGACGCCTTCTGGGAGTTCGGGTTAAATCTCAGGATTCAGTTTCCCACGGTAACTTTTCTGATTAAAGATAAATTCCTGATTTGTGATGGGGAGTAAAAACATATTTTTTTCTCATTTGGCATGAAAGAAAGTCTTCCTTTAGAGAGAACACTTTTTTTATTTAACATGTACAGCTAACATCCCCTCTTCATTTAGCCTCAGAATGGACACTTTTTCTTGATGCGTCTATAGCTCGGAGAGAAAAACAAGACCCTTTCGTCGACAGAGAAAAAAAAACAAAACAGAAAAAACAGGAACTATCCTTTAACCTTAAACAGGAAAATAACCAGACTGATCCCAGGTCAGCGTCTACAGAAGTCAAAACCTCTTACATCAGCAAGCTGAGCAGGAAAATGTGGGCTTTGTTCTAAAATGGACAAGCCACTTGACCAGTAAGTATTCTTCTGTTTTGCACAGTGGCACTTTGAAGGAAGGACTGAGGAGGAGGAGGATGAGGAGGATGAGCTCAGTCTGAACAAGATGTTGGCACAGAGTTACACAGAAGAGGTTTCTATGTAAAATTGTGTAGTCTGTCTGTGAAGCATCTATGAACTTGGTTTTTGGACCAGCCAGGTGAAAATCGGTAGATGTAGGACTCTGCGGCGTCCGTCTCCTGACAGCGGAGGGCGCTGTGAGCCGACGGGCAGACGGGTCGTTCCATCATGTCCACTCCAGGGGGGGTTCCCGTGGGCCTTTGGGCTGAATGCAGCGGTTACCGAACCCTGACAGAAGAGGCAGAAGAGGCTCTTAACTGGGTTTGTTCTGCTTTAAACCCGAAACGCACCCAGGAGGAAACTGTGCCTTAGCCAGCTCTCAAAAACCATCAAACGTTTTCTGCACATGAAGTTTCCAATCAGCAAAAGCAATTCCACACATTTAAAAAAATGACGACATCAACAGAAACCATGTTTGTCAGCACGGTTTTCTGCAGAGACTAAAAAAAAAAACATTACATGTGCTAATAATATTTCTGCTCCTTCAAACGGTTGACTAACCGGGACGGGAAAAGGTGAATTCACTGACAGAATATGTGAAAAAGGTAAGACCGCAGACTTACCCACCCAGGTCTGCCTTGCTGTCTGTTGCCGTGGTGCCGGCAGATGCAGGGTCAGCCGGAGATGTCTTCTTAACACACTCTGACACATCTAAGCACAGGCAAACACACACACA